>JAFVLL020011201.1:90000-92545 GCA_021397915.2 Tor tambroides
TTCTGTGGTTTACCGGGACTCTCCATAGGCGTAATGGTTTTTGCCATTACAAACTGTATGGGCTATTGCCCTACACAACCCCACCTAAACCTACCCCTTACAGGAAACTTTCTGCATTTTTAGATTTTCAAAAAAACACCATTTAGTATGTTTTTAAGCCTTTTGAATTATGGGGACATAGGCAGTGTCCTCATAAACTATCAAATTATGTACTACTCCTGTCATACCCATGACATTAAACACATTTTGTCCCCGTAAACCACAAAAACCAGTAAACACACACACACACACACACACACACACACACACACACACACACACACACACAGAGAGAGAGAGAGAGAGAGAGAGATTAAGACAGGACAGGTCGCATCTGTGTGTTTTCATCTGTCTGTGAGAATGCATTCCTATGTATTTCATTAAATATGAGTGTGATATTTATCATCAGCAGTTGAATCTGATTGGTCAAACAGGAGTCCTGATATACAGTGGGACTGGAACAGTTTGTGTCACTCCGCTTGTGTGTGTTTGTTCCAGACAGACTGACAGTCTATTACATTAGTGGAGATTTCACACTGAATCTTTCTGCAAGTTTCATAGTTACACCAGCAGGTGGCGACACGTGACTTTATAAGTAAATCATTTGAATCATTCATCTAACCGATTCCTACAAAGACACTGATTCATTCAGGAGTTAAACAAATAACTGTGAATCATTGAATCATTCATTCAACTGATTCATTCAGGAACTAAACAAGTGAGTCACTGAATCATCCATTCAACCTATTTGTTCGAAAACATAATTCAGGAATGACTGATTCTTTTTTTAAACTAACTTCTTAAAGAGAGAGTTCACCCAAAAATGAAAATTCTGTCATCATTTATTTACCCTCATGTCATTCCAAACCTACATGAGTTTCTTTCTTCTGTTAAGCCTGAATGAAGAATGTGGGTTACCAAACAGTGGGTTACTATAGGAGTCAATGGCTACCATCAACTCTTTGGTTACCCACATTCTTCAAAATATTTTCTTTTGTGTTTAACAGAAGAAAAACATTCATACAGGTTTGGAACAACACAAGGAGGAATAAATGATGACAGAATTTTCATTTCTGGGTGAACTGTCATTTTAAAGAAACACTACATCACTACAAAACAAATGAGTGAATCATTGAATCATTCACTCAAATATTCAAAAACACTGATTCACTGAGGAACGAAACAGCTTTTCTGTCTCTCTGTCTGCCTGTTTTCATGGCTTTTTGTCTTTATTGACAGACAGGACAGTAAGGGTAGTGTGATTGGTACCTACAGCTCCTATATCTCATAGTATTCTGCATGGTATTTCTGCATGGTATACGCCATTTAAGGTAAAATGTAATTGCCAGTAAAAGCACACCTGGCCTCTGAACGGCCCCGAGTTAAAATGGGATCTGGTTAGCGGTTTGGGGACAGATTTATTGAGAAATGTCCCCAGATGTTAGCTAAATACAGCTCCATTTGGCCCACACTCAAAAAGAAAATTGGCTCATAAATAACGTAAATATGTGTTTTGAAATTTAGTTAGTCATTATAATCAGCTTTAAATATAAACAATACAAGTCTATGGTACACAAACATCTGTATATACCATATGTATATATATATTGGCGAATGACTGAAGTGGAGCATTATGGGGGATCCCTGTAAACCCTAATGACACGTTTCATATGATGTGACCCACATTCTCTTTACTAAGCTGATGTATATATTTAGGCAGAACGGAAGCAAATGCATTTTGTGGCAGATGCCGGATGAAACCTGCTGGACGAATATCTGCAGAAACGCCTCTTACATAACAGACACGACAGACGGATCCGCAGGTTTTTCCCGTTTCCCGTGAGATTTTAGTCATACAGTAGTTTCCTGACTCCCAGAGCGTACATCTGGTCCGGTCCAGGAACATTTGGACCCTGGAATGACCGTTGCTCAGAGTTTGGTAGAAAAATATATGTTTTACATTTAGAAGCATCGCCTACATTTCCCACAGATATGGCGAGTGTTTCATTAAATTCAGCCAGCGACGGGTCACTCTGTGACGGGCCGTTCATGGCATGTTTGTTAGTGGTTTTGGCCCCGTTTCCCCTGTTTAGGTGCGTGTGTCTGTATGCCAGCCTGCGGTTGCTGGAACACGCGTGTGTGTGTGTGTGTGTGTGTGTGTGTGTGTGTGTGTGTGTTGTTTTTGGAATGCAGAAAGGGGCGAGGCCGTTACTTGATTCCCAAACCAATCACGGCCTCCAGCAGCAGTGTGTGTGGGTGACAGTGAGAGTATAAACACACCGGTGAGCAGACGGATGACAGACTCGAGAGACCAGCATCACCATCCACTGAAGAACAAACCCAGACCTGAAGAGCCATGAAGACTCTGAGCCTCCTGAGCATCTGCGCTCTGCTGTCTGTCTGTGGATCTATGGGAGGTGAGGCACCTTCATCATGACATCAGTGTGACTGTAGTGTGTGTGAGCTCTTATCAGTGTGCTGTGTGTGTGTCTAGTGTACACAGAGC
>JAFVLL020011202.1:0-17862 GCA_021397915.2 Tor tambroides
TGTTAATTTATACTCCTAATGAGCTTAATTGTTTACAGATGGAACTTTGTTAATTGGTCATGTGTTTATCTTAAAAGAGATGAATTTGAATATTTGTATACTCCTGATGAAGGTCGTGTGACCGAAACGTTGTGTTAATAAATATTACTTCTTTGCAAGTTATGATAGTGTGCGGGAATTGCTTGTCTGTTAAAACGATCCACCTGGTTGGTTCTATTATCCTACGCACCTATCACTTGCAGGTGTGCGATGGAGTTTGTTTACTACTTGTACTTAAGTACAAATTTAGCAAAATCTACTTTGTTACTTTTAAATCATAGTTCGTTACTAACTACGTCCACAGTTTGAACTGATATTCAAACCTTTGGCGGCATTTCAGTAGCCAATAAAGATATCCGAATGTAAACAGACCAATCAAAGCTCTGATATCTGAGTTAGGAAAAGCTCCCGGGATGAATAGCTGACAGTGAGGGAGCTCTGTGTGATTTATGGTCTCAAAGTTTGGAGAAACAAACTACATGGTAGTGTTTTCAAAAAAATGACACCAATAGTGAAATATCTGACATGGTTCCATTACTCATATTCCACAGTATCTCCCGGGTTAAATGCAGAGCACAAATTCCAAGTATGGGTCACCATACTTGGCCGTATGTCACGTCACTTTTTTATATACACCGATACACGCTGCGTCTCGTTCTCTCCTGTCCGACAGCAAGTTTGACACACATCGCCTCCTGTCAGTTACAGAGTCTGAATATCCGCGCAGGATTGCAGGTATTCCGCATAATTTTAATCATTCCTGCCCTATTACTGACTGTGTACTTGTCTTTTTTTGTGAATTAAATTCAGTTTGAAATCAAATTTGAAGTCATGCTTCCTTGTGCTGTAAGCTTTTGCAACAAAGTGACCCTATTTTAAAGACACAAATACACAGAATGAGCAAAAGTTTAAGATTGAGATTTTTGTAATGGTAATTGATCAATGTTTATATGTATGCAAATGAAAGCTTATATGAAAATCTGTTCATCATATAAAGAGAATGTGCCTTTTTAGGAGATTTGGATTAAACCACTCAGCTTGAAATAATGATTGCCTTGAAAAAAAAAAATGGATATAAAAGAGATATAAAAATATTTAAATGGCACAATACAGTATGTGGTAGTTTTGCCAATGGTATAAAAATGAAAAAAATGACCCTACTTACTTTTTTAGTGCACATTACCATGTGGTGAACAATTAAACCGTGCAAGTCAATACATTGGAAAAAAAATTGTCTGCGTCGTAATCTTTAATCAAAGTCAGAAAATTCGCTTCTGCTCTGGAATGGCGTTCTTGCTCTGATGTCAATTTGACAGCTTGGGGAGAATCCTCTTGTTGTCACGGAACAGTAAACTCAAATAATAGTATTTAATAAGACATCAGGGCTAGACAGGACAAGGCAAGGCTTACAGACAGGATACACCGGGGGTAACGAGTAGACCAGACGACACGAAACTGAACAGGCAGGAACTAAAATACACAGGATAATTAGACAAACACAGCTGGAACATAATTAACTAATAATCACATTAAACAAGGACAGAAAACAAACCAATTATGGACACAAGGGGCAGGAACAGATGACACACACGAAAGAACCCTGACACTTGTTAAGTCATGATATAAGGACTGCTGTTTCCGGGTCCAAGCCTCTATTCATTTAATTTAAGAATACTGTGTCAAAAGCCATCTATGAGCACCAGAGGTGGGGGACTCGAGTCACATGACTTGACTCGAGTCGCAAATTTAAGGACTTGTGACTTGCTTGACTAAATAAAGAAAATGACTCGACTTGACTTGGACTTGAGATCCAGTGACTTGAGACTTGACTTGACTTGACCTTCATGACTCGGCAGGACTTGACTTTATAACAACTCTAATTATTATTATAAATCATTGCGACATAATTTGGTAAACAAAACGCAAGCCACTGAACCAGCGGCAGAAGTGATCCGAGTCTGCGCAGTTCATGACACACACTGCACGAGCACAGGAACACAGCGCGCCAAATACAAGAGAATCTCCCGAGATATTCGGATTAACACTTCGACACTGTATGCATTTGCAAAGCCAGGAAGTCACCACTTCATAAAGGAAAGGTATGTAAGCTTGTTCGTTAGTTGAAAACAGCATTGGTCTTAAAATTCAGCTTAGGTCTGTCATTAAATTAAAGTGATTATAAATTATTAATCTCGTGTTTGTAATTAACGACGTCAAACTTTAATTTCGCTGGCGTTTGCCTCTCAAAACAGTGCTTTAGTGTCGAGTATCCCTCTTTGTAAATCAATATATGGAATTGTACCACGGAAACCACAGTGTTTTATCGATTAGTGATATTTCTCTTGAACCCAAAAGAATCCAAGACATGTTGTCAAAACGGCCCTAGTATGAGTTTTTATATTTATAACATACGATATTTAGTAATATTTTCAGCGCGGCTGCCAACAGTTCCGTTCAGCCCTCAGCTAGAGTCACGCGCGTCTCTAAGCAACACACTGAATACTGAACGGATCCAGCGATTTGAACGAATCGGTTCAGTGATTCAGCGGCCCGTTCTTGCTTGTTCATGAGCGAATCAACTGTTTTGAATGAATCAGTTCAATGAACGCTTCAGTGATAAAGCAGTGATTTGCCGCCACTTACTGGCGCCATTAATGTCATAGAGTAGGTCTATCATTTAATTTCATATTCCTATATTCAATTTTTTAATACATTTTTTTCCCAACAGAACAAACAGAAAACAAAAACGAAACGAAACAAAAAGCTTAGGCAGACCTTAAATGCACAGCTGTCAATTTAGTTCTTATTAAGATAAATTGAAAGAAATTGATAAGTTACAGGGGAAGATACATAAACATTAACAGCAACAGGCTTCTTGTTTTGAGCCATGATGACAATAGTTTTCAAGAACAATGTAGGCAATCATGCAAAGTGAAAGAAACAGTCCAAATAGGGTGTCTATATCCGATGAAAATTTTGGGTCCATTTTATTTCTGATATACGGGGTGATTTGTAGTCAGCATATTATTTTAAACTGAATAGCATGTTTTGTTACACACTGAAATTCTTTAGCGTGCTCCCAGACTGAATCCCAGTCTTCGCTGGAGATATTTAGTGCAAAATCATTTTCAAACATCTGTTAAATATTAGCTGTGTCTCCTAGGATGGTCAAACTCAATATAACATAAATATGAGATACATATTTTTATCTTGTATTTTTATCAATATTTTCTCAATTACAGACTTATCAGTAGGCTATACAAAGTAGTATTTTGCCTATTTTCAAAATGTTAGATTTAAAACATTATTTAAAATTATAATTAAAAAAGTTAATTTCTGAGGAAAAATGAATAAGGTCGTGTGGCAAAAATATATTTGTTCCTGTTTGATACTGTGACTTGACTTGACTTGACTTGACTTGACTTGACCCTTGTCAGGACTCGACTTGACTTGCTTGAGGTGAGCCACTGACTTGACTTGACTTGCTTGATTAGTTTGTACTGTGACTTGAGACTTGCTTGAGACTTGAACATGTGCGACTTGCCCCCACCTCTGATGAGCACTATTTAATACTACATATTTAAACTAAGCATATAAAATAGTGCTGTGCACACTACAGTCTCCGTGCTCACAGTGTCTCAGACACTAATATTTTAGCTGAATCACCGTCTGGCCATCTGGGATTTCAGTAAGGAGATAAAGGTTAGCGTTATATTTTTTCAGTATAACATGACATCGTGGGTGTATATTAGCACAGTTTGTTGTTTTCTTGGGGCGTCTGGCAGAGCGTTACGCCCCATTCACACGGGGCGTCAGCGTCAACGCCTCTCGTTTACTTTGAATGGAGTGACGTCAAGCATCGCCGAACTGAATTGTGGGTACATCGCGTTGCTTCACTGGCGTTGCTTGCGGCAAAAGTTGAAAACTCTTTAACTTTTCAAGTGCCAACGCAGGCATCAGCCAATCAGATTGCCTTATGCAAATACCCTAGCGCAGACGCTAGCCAATCCCGTAGATGCAACACCAGAAAAGTAATGTGATTGGCTGTTGTCACTATGATGGTTGCGTCAGCGCCAAGCTTCAGACACGCCCTCCGTCAAGCGTTGATGCCAACGCTTCGTGTGAATGGGGCGTTAGAACCCAGAAGCGGTGAAGCGTGATGTCATATGTAACAACAAGATATTCTTAGCTACGTAAGCATGAATCTGCTCTGAGCAAGAGGTGGAGAGGAGGTGTGCTACAATGAAACCTCTCCCTTTATTCAATATTCTGTTTCACTTGAAAATGCATCACAGCACTGAACTCAGTTGCAACTTCCGGTTTACAGGTACTTTAATATTGATATTTTTCAAGGTATTTAAGTTAGAAATACCTGTATCATGACCACTAATTCACTAAGTACTTTAAGTTAAAAGTGGGTTTTGTTCAAAGCAGCTATTATCCACATTGATCTTTTATATGAATGAATATTTTTTGGTAAATCATTAATATTGCCAGCTAAAATGTAACTAGTACCTAGTACTCTGAGTAGTTTTGAGAAGAGTAATTTGCCTTTTTACTTAAGTACTCTTTTGACACCAGTACTTTTGCTTGTAATTGAGTGTTATCTCAGCAATGCAACAGTACTTGTCCTTAAGTACAAATTTTCAGTACTCTTTCCACCACTGCTGTCAATCCACAAAAGCTGCTGTATATTTAGTATTTACACATCATAAGAAAAATTAAACACTAAATATGATGACTTCACATTGAATGTCAACTCCGTCACTGGCCTGTCAGACAAAAAATGACGGTGTTGAGATTTGGCATTTCTTTCACAAAATGGAGTTCATGTAGTAGCCGTTTTGTTTTGTATTCTCTGTTGATGCTTGATGCTTATATGGAAACTGCTTCAGGAGAATAAAATTATCTAAATATTTCAAAGTAATTTCCTTAGAGGATGGTGTTGGCATATCATGGCTGTGACCAGGAAATATTAACATTAGGATTTAAATTTTTTAAATTTATTCTAAAACTATAAAACTGATCAGAGTCTGTCTGACAGTGATGTACTCTGCAGAGGAGAACTGTGGTGAGGGGGTCCTTCAGAGCGACAGCTGCCCCTGATATTCCCTGATTTTATTACATTTTATTAAATATCTGACGGTGGTGACAAAAAGTGGGGACATAATTTTAATCCTTATGAAAACATGCATGAGTCCTTGGAAAACAACCTTGCTTTGATATGAGATGTTAAGTGTGGCTTTTGATAAAACAAGCTCTTTTTCATAATTTTTCTTGACTTACTGCCCATAGCACCAAAGGCATAGAGGGCAGCAAATCCTTCCACTTCTGCCGGCCGCGGGCGAGAGTGCCTATCGTTCCCCAGGTGTGGTGGTGGCTTTTCAGTTCTTGTTCCAGTTTGTCGTCAGGTGATCTTTGGCCGTCCTCTCTTCCTCTTTCCATCTTGTGTCCAGTGTAGGGCTTTTTTGATGATGGAGCTGTCTTCTCTTCGCGGCACATGTCCAGTCCTTTTCATGATTGTTGTGGCCATGTCTTCTTGTTTGCAGCGGGACAGTAGGTCTCCGTTAGAGATTTTGTTTGGCCAGAATATCTTGAGTATTCTCCTGAGGCAGGGCTTCAGACAAAAAAATTGAGTAAGGAGCCATTGGCTCCTATAAGAGAAAAACTTAGGTGCCAAATTATTTTTTTAGGTGCCACAGAATAAAAGTGTTTTATTTTATTATCATTTTATTTTTTCCCCCTACATTTTAACATTTCAGTCATTCTGCCATGTGTTTATGTCTCATCTTTTCTAGGCTTTATCAGCATTTTAATCCATCTTGTAGATGATCAGGTCGACCGGGAGACTAAGGTTCACTTAGTGGGAACTAAATGTCTTTTACAACTTGAAATATACAGTCACAAAGAATTGTTTGTTACACAGAATCTGTACCAATATCATGGACCATAAGCATCACTTGGCAACTGAGTGTAGTTTGGGCTCCTCCTCAGTGCATCCTATATATGTCATCACGTCTTTCACACATTCAGTCTGTTTTCCTTTAGTAAAATGCAATTTTATAGGAGGAGTTGACTCATGTAGACAACAGATTAAGTAAAATATTAAAATGTAATAGCGCATAAATATAGCAAAGTGCTCCTCTTTATAGTTATTTTTCTAGCTGACTGACGAGCTTATGGACACTGAGTGGTTATTCTGAGGTAAATGTATTACAATGCAGTGTTTAGAAGCTTAACACATTTCCTCAGTTTGAAACACTGAATGAGCTTTTACATAAAACATTTCAGTAAGTTGTACTGTAGGCTATCTTATTGTCCACCTTTTGATGTTAAATCACGTTCATTTTGTACTATAGTAGTAAGGTGCTAAAGAGCTCGCGCCTGCCGTATTAACCCTGTGTGATACTCTCCGCTCGTGCGATCCGGATGCATACACGGACAGTGTTGTGTGGACGCGGACTACTTGTGTTTATATAACCGAATGTGTGTGCTGGTGGTCCGCATTAAAGAGCACCCAAACCGCATAATTTAAATTTCATTATGAATTTGGCTCCATTTTAAAGCTGATATTTTGTTTATTAAAAAGTAACAAAGCACAAAGCTTTCTGCGATTACTGGATGGCAAGTGCGCTTCAAAGAACAGGAAGTCCACGCATTGACAGAACACAGCATATAGACTAAGATCTCGAGAAGAAGCAGCCATATACGTAATGATTATAAATGAGAATTGTTGATGATATTGCCAGTATCCACAGAGCTGACAACTTTAACTGCTGAAGTTTGTTAAAGTTAACGAAATAGATAACGCTTTTCTGCACTTGCACTTTTACGTCTCCATCATTTCAGTCTCTCTCGCGCTGCACAGCTGTAGCTGCGTTCAGCAGACTGTGTGCGTCAGCTGCTGTGCGGCAGAGACGAGGACTGTTTGAAAAATTTTTTCCAGTAAAACTTTGATGCGCATCGTTTTATGTAAGTTTAACACATGAACATAACAAAAGATGTGAGCACAAAACAATCGGGAAAATTTTTTTGTCATAACAATTAAATAAATATATTTATAGTCGCCAGTGGCGACCTCAGCAAAAACTTTGCTCAGATATTAATATTTTTGGTCGCAAATGCGACCGTTTTCGTCACAGTCTGCAGCCCTGTGAGGTTCTTGTATGGAATATGGACAGCTTGTTAAGGACTTGTGTCATTCGCCAGCACTCTGCTTTGTAGAGGAGTACTGGTACAGCTGTTGTAGAGTTTTAGTTTGGTGCTCATTCTGTATTGTGAGGACTTCAAGATGTTGTTCATGCTGATGAAGGCATACCTTGTGTAAGAGCCATTTTAAAGCAATGTGTGTTTTGTCCATAAGGGGGCATTGTGACACTTGTATTAAGGGCACCTGGTTAATTGGAGGGTTATGTTTGGTGGCAGGAAAGCAAACAGTTTTTGACCGTGATTGAGCGTACAGCCACAAGTTATCCTGCTCACTAGCTTTGGCTATATTGTGTTGGACTAAGCTTAATACATAATCATGCAATATGGATTATGGACAGTGTGTTGCTGTCTGCAAGGTATGAAATACACATTTGTATGTTATAAATGAAAAGGAGAGCTTACAGGAAGAATGGCAAGAACTGTTTTGGTTGAAGCACAATAAAGAACAATGTTAGCATTTTAACATCTGTGTGCATAAATTTAATTGGCACGCGTCAATTACTTGCTCACTTCTACCATCAATATCGGCGGCTTTGTGGAAGGCCGTAACATTAGTCAAAAACTCTGCTTCGAAAATAAGTGAGCACTTGCGTAAAGACTCTACTAGAAGGATCGGCGAATTTGCTACAAGTGGACAGTGAGCTGCACATGGACGCCACTTTTGGAGACAGCTGCTTCGTTGATCGTGAGTTTCCAAGGCAGAATGGATTTGCTTCGTGGACACTGGATTTCGCTGTGGAAACAGGATCATGACTCACGAGTTGTGGATTAGCTGCTGTTGCTGATGGATTCGTGCTGGATTTACTTCGCTGTTCCTGGTGGTTTGGCTGCGGTTGGGACATCGCATTGTCGCTGGATTTAAAGGTACTGTTACAGCAACAAATGTTTAATGGCCATAGCTTCCGTGTGCACACAAATTACGCGTAAATCCAATGCATTGGTAGCAAATGGTTAAAAGCATTTTCCTCTTTGCTTGGGGTAAATATTGTGTGTAAAATGGACGAGCAGTGTTTAAACGCGGAGACGTCCGCTGCATCAGATGAACAGCTTTGTATTGAAAAAGAGTCTGTAAGGCCAAAAAGGGCAGTTACGCTTACAGCAAAGGCTTTGGTGGAAAAGCTTGATTCATTGCAGTCGCTGAGAAAAGCAAAACTGAACAAAGCAAGCAAAATGATAGAGACTATTAAAAAGTTGATGGAAGATAACAAAGAGTATGAGTCTGAGGTACGAAGTGTATTTGGAAATTTCAATAAGTTATGTTTAGAGGCTCAGGAAGCACATGAATCCTTATTGACTTTGTTGCCTGATAATGAAATTGAGAAACATGATGTATGGTTTAAGGCAAAAATGATTTCTAAGAATGACTTTATTGAACATGTAAATGTATGGTTGTCCACACCTGTAACATGTCAGAAGGCCTCTGAGGGGGTTACTGATGTAAATGTGAATGATGAGGTTGTCCCAGAGGACAGTGTTTCAAATGTTTCAAAGGGTACTACTGCCTATAGTAGGCACAGTTCAAACAGCAGTGGTTCTTCCACTGTATCTGCTCGTGTACAGGCTGAGGCAGAGAGAGCTGCACTTATGGCATGTGCCGAGGCATTGAAAACTAAACATGCAATTGAAACACAGCAGGAGGAATTGAGGAAACAGAAGGAACGACTTGAATTAGATGCTGAAATTGCAGCATCCACTGCAAAAATTGCTGTTTTGAGTGCTGTTGACAGCCTTAGTAAATGTTCACATTCTGGTAGTTCTCGTTCTAAAGGAAAAGTAACACAGGGCCAAGCATCAAAGGATGTGACAGGAAATGGAATTTTTGATTCAACAAGGTCAAAGATGTTAAATCCACGAGCTACTGCATATGTGCCAATGGATCAAATATCAGTGGATACAGCTGATGCTACCTCTAACGTTCTATCTCAATCAGTTGGTGCTACTTCTTACATTCCATCACAGTCAACAAAGATGCAGCACAAAGGGGGATTGAACAGCCATGATGGCAGTACTCACCAACATCAGGATTCACGTTACTTTGTACAACATTACAGAGGTAATATGACAACATCCCAACCTGTGGAGTCTCTCCCAAATCAAAATTCACCTCTATATGAGATTCTGAAGAGGCAAGAGGAGTTGACTACACACTTGGTATACCAGGTTCAGAGTAACACACTTCCCAAAAAAGAGATTCCAGTTTTTGATGGAAAACCACTCCATTATATACCATTCATAAAGGCATTTGAACATTGTGTTGAGGAAAAGGTTTGCAGTAAAAGAGATTGTTTATATTTCTTAGAACAGTTTACTTCAGGACAGTCAAGAGAACTGGTTCAGAGTTGTCAACATCTTGATCCAGAAATGGGATATTCACTAGCCAAGAAGCTCTTGAAAGAGCAATTCGGTAATGAGTTTAAGATTGCCGCTGCATATATGGAAAAGGTTTTGAGTTGGCCATCATTAAAGAATGAGGATGCCCAAAGTTTACATGCATATTCATTGTTTCTGCGCGCATGCTGTAATATTATTGATGATAATTCCTATATGCAAGAGCTTAACATGCCAAATAACATGAGAACTGTGGTGATGAAGCTACCTTTCAAGTTGAGAGATCGTTGGAGAGAAAAGGCTTGTGAGATAACAGAATTGAACCAAGGTAGAGCTAAATTCCCTGACATTGTGGACTTCATTGAACGACAGGCAAAGATGGCATCCGATCCTGTCTTTGGATGTATTCAGGACAAACAACCAAGTTTGGTGAAGCCAAATAAGACATTTAAGGGAAACAGTTTTGCTACAAATGTTACTACTTCAAGTTTAAAGAGGCATGTAACATCACAACAGAGAGATCATTCAGTGCACAAGACCAATGAGAAAAGATCCTGCTTGTTCTGTTCTGGTAACCATATTTTGGAAAGGTGTGATGCTTTTGAGAAAAGGTCACAACGAGAAAAGCTTGACTTTTTGAAAGGAAAGGGAGTTTGCTTCAGTTGTTTGAAGGCTGGACATGTAAGCAAGGAATGTGATGATCGCCTTGTATGTGAAGTTTGCAGTCAGACACATCCTTCAGTATTGCACATACATTGCAAGCCAGTTGTGGAGGACAAAGGGCAAAAGCGCAGTCTAGCGTCTGCACAAACTTGTGGACATACAGGGGCTGGTAATGAAAAGTGCTTGCTGTCAATAATCCCAGTGCAAGTAAAATCAGCCAAAGGAGACAAACTGATTCAAACATATGCTTTTCTAGATCCAGGGAGTTCAGCTACATTTTGTTCGGAGCAGTTGGTAAATGAACTGAACATTAGAGGTAAAAGGATCAACATTTATCTGCTTACCATGGGACAAGAGCAGTCTGTGTCTTGCAATGTTGTTACTGGCTTGGAGATTAGTGGAATTAACAGTGATTGTTTCCTTTCCCTTCCTGAAGTGTACACTCAGAAAAAAATGCCTGTCAACTCAGACAACATTATAACACAAGAAGAAATATCCAAGTGGCCATACCTTGATAGAGTGAAAGTTCCACACATTGAGGCTAATGTTGATTTACTGATTGGAGCCAACGCTTCCCAAGTAATGGAGCCATGGGAGGTAATAAATAGCTATGATAATGGACCATATGCCATTAGAACCCTATTGGGGTGGGTAGTTAATGGACCTTCAGAAAGGAGCAGTGACTTGGAGAAGAATACTGGTATACCTTCCGTTACTGTCAATAGGATTTCTGTTGGAAGGCTTGAGGAATTGCTTCAATATCAGTATAATCATGACTTTAGTGAAAACAACGTTGATGAGAAGGAACTTTCCAGAGAGGATCAGAGGTTTCTGAAAATAATGGATGAGTCTCTAAAGGTACAAGATGGACATTACAGCCTCAAGTTACCTTTTCGAAATAATGATGTGGTATTACCTAACAACTTGTGTGTCGCAAAGCAAAGATGCAATGGTTTGAAAAGGAAACTTGAAAGGAACCCACAGCTGCATGAGGAATATACACGTTTCCTTTCTGATGTTCTGGATAAAGGCTATGCTGAGAGAGTGCCAGAAGACCAGTTAGATCGTGATGATGGTAAGGTTTGGTATGTTCCACATCATGGAGTTTTCCATTCAAAGAAAGGAACATTGAGGGTTGTATTTGATTGTGGGGCGACATTTAAGGATACATCACTCAATAAGCAACTATTGCAAGGTCCTAACCTTACAAATTCACTTTTGGGAGTTCTGATACGATTCAGACAGGAACCAATAGCTTTAATGGCCAACATTCAAGCTATGTTTCATCAGGTCAAGGTGTCGGAAAGGGATGTTGATTTGCTCCGATTTCTGTGGTGGCCTGATGGAGACTTGGAAAAGGAAGTGTCTACATACCGAATGATAGTTCACCTGTTCGGAGCCATATCTTCTTCAAGTTGCGCATGTTATGCATTGAGGCAAACGGCAAAGGACAATCAATCACTCTTTTCAGCAGAGGTGATTAAAACAGTCTATGAGAGTTTTTATGTGGATGATTGTTTAAAGAGTGTCTCCTCGTAGGAGGTAGCAGTCGCCATGGTACAGGACCTTACTGCTCTTTGTCAAAAGGGTGATTTTTGTTTGACCAAGTGGAGCAGTAACAGTCGAAAGGTGTTGCAATCAGTTCCAGAGCAATCCAGAAGTAAGGATATCCAATGTTTGGATCTAGATCAAGATAAGTTACCTGTGGAAAGAACTTTGGGTCTTTGGTGGTGCACAGAAGCTGATGTTTTTCAATTTAGAATGCAGCTTAAAGCCCAACAATGTTCACGAAGGGGAATTTTGTCTACAGTCTGTTCTGTGTATGATCCTATGGGATTTCTTGCTCCTATTATGTTACCTGCCAAGTTACTTCTACAGGAATTGTGTAAGCAGAATTTGAGTTGGGATGAGAATATACCCCCAATACTTCAGACATGGTGGAATAGTTGGATTGCTGATTTGGATAAGGTGGTAGAGTTTCAAGTGGACCGATGCATAAAACCTGCAGACTTTGGGAAAATCAAGCATGCCTGTTTACATCATTTCTCAGATGCATGTGAAAAAGGATATGGTGTGGTTACTTATCTCAAGTTGATCAACTGTAACAACAGAGTTCATGTGACATTCTTGCTCGGTAAGGCCAGAGTGGTGCCTCTTAAACCAATAACCATTCCTCGTTTGGAACTAACAGCAGCTGTACTTGCTGTGAAAGTTGATCACATGCTGAGAAAGGAGCTACGACTTCTATTGGAGAATTCAGTTTTTTGGACTGATAGTCAGACTGTGCTCATACATTAAAAATGAGGACAAGCGCTTTCTGACTTTTGTGGCGAACAGAGTCTCTTATATAAGAGACAGGACAGTACCTCAACAATGGAAATATGTGTCTACAAAAGAGAATCCTGCGGATGACGCATCACGTGGAATGCAGATCAAAACGTTTATGAAAAACAAGAGATGGATTAAGGGACCTAATTTCGTTTGGACTGCAGAGGATTATCAACCACCTGTGGAAGAGGAAACTAGTATTCGGGAAGATGATCCAGAGATCAGACGAAAACATAAGGTAAATTCTGTTATTCTGAAAATGGTACAAAATCCCACCAATTATTTTATCACCTACTTTTCAGAATGGAGGAAATTGAAAGTGGCTGTCGCTTGGGTACTTAAGTTCAAGAAACTGTTGAAAGGGCTATGTCTTAAAAGGAAAGAACTACTAGCATTGGGAAAGGATTGTAATGTTACTACATCTACTATAGATGATCAAATGAATTCTTTCAAGGCAACTCAGGGTGGACAGTCTTTGTCATTGGAGGATCTTTTTGAAGCTGAAATGGTTGTTGTTTGCTTTAGTCAGCAACAAAGGTTTCAAAATGAAATCGAGCAACTGAAGAGAGGTTCTAATGGAATCAAGAAGGATAGCAGTCTATATAGACTGGATCCTGTGTTGGATGGTGAACTTTTGTGGGTAGGGGGAAGACTCAGGAGGGCAAGTATGCCCATTGAATTCAAACATCCTATTATACTGAGTAAGAATCACCATATTTCACAACTTTTGCTTCGTGACATTCATGAGCAATTGGGACATTCAGGCAGGAATCACATGTTATCCAAGTTAAGACAAACATATTGGATTACAAATGCCAGTACTGCTGCAAGAAAGGTTATTTCAAAATGTGTTGTATGTAGACGCAATAGAGGGAAAACGGGAAATCAGAAGATGTGAGACCTTCCTCTCGAACGAATTACCCCTGATCTTCCACCTTTCACAAACAATGGAGTTGATTATTTTGGTCCCATTGTAGTAAAAAGAGGTCGTAGTTGCGTAAAGAGATACGGTGTAATCTTTACCTGCATGGCAACCAGAGCAGTACATTTGGAAGTAGCTTACTCCTTGGACACTGATGGATGCATAAATGCTTTAAGGAGATTTATTGCTCGAAGAGGCCAAGTGGTTCACATCAGATCAGACAATGGAACAAATTTCTCTGGTGCCAACAGAGAATTGAAAGAATCTCTCTCTGCATGGAATAAACAACAAATTGAAAAGAAGTTAATTCAGTTAGGAGTAAAATGGAGTTTCAATCCACCAGCAGGATCCCATTATGGAGGAGCATGGGAACGGATTATTCGTATGGTGAGAAATATTCTCTGTTCTGTACTTCGTCAACAGGTATTGGATGATGAATCATTCCATACTGTTTTATGTGAGGTGGAATCGATTTTAAATGACCGTCCGATCACCAAAATTTCTAATGATCCTAATGATCTTGAGGCCCTTACACCTAACCATCTTCTTCTTATGAAAGGCAAGCCTGCTTTACCGCCAGGTCTCTTTGAAAAATCAGACCTATATGTGAAAAGAAGATGGAAACAGGTTCAGTATTTAGCTGACCTTTTCTGGAAAAGGTGGATCAGGGAATATCTACCTCTGTTACAACAATGTCAAAAATGGGCAAAGGAACGACAAAAGCCCTATTCGCACGGGATTAGTATTATCTGGGGACCATGTGTGATTTTGAAATTACCCCCCCACATCTGAATTTCGTGTGGTGCATTCGCACGGGATAAGCGAAGCCTGTGATTTTACTCGAATTTACTGATTTATCTCCCGGATCCCCGGATGTCAAGGCTTTGAGAGTCCCGTTCTATGGTCCAATTAGATGGATTTAAAAAAAGAAACGAATATAGTTTCGTGCCCTATGTCATTTACATTTCACCAGGTTAAAGTAATATCTCAAGCTTTATGCTTGATTTATTTGTAACACATTAACCTCAAAACCTTTTCAGCTTTCTCTTTCTGCAAATTGTATGGTGTAGCGATATATGACAGCACCCAAAATACTATCAAACACTCCAACGCAGCTCCATTCTTCAAGAAAGATGGATAAAAAGGCGCACAGGAAACAAAAAACTTGAAAAATGATATACGACCAGGCAAATGCGGGCCAAATCACAGAGATGCCGATTCGCACGGGACTAATTTTACCACAGGACCTCGGTGTTCGGCGAAATATGGTAGGTCATTTGTGGGGGAATTTTTACTTTACAAATTACAGACATGGCCGATTAGCATGGGATTAAGATCACAGACAACCTCCGCAATTATTACAAATGACTGAGGGTCACCAGGTAATACTAATCCCGTGCGAATAGGGCTAAAGTTTTGTTCCAGGAGATATTGTTCTTGTACTGGATCCCACTGCCCCTTGTGGTTCATGGCCACTTGGTAGAGTACTGGAAACGTTTCCAGATCATAAAGGTCTAGTACATACAGTAAAGATTAAAACTAAAAGTAGCATTTTAGAACGACCTGTTGGAAAGATTAGCCTTTTATTGGAGACAAATGACTAATGTGAATGAGGTGTAATAAAATTTAAGCAAACGTCTGTATATGTTGCTTTAACTTTTCTGGCTCTTTTATAAATAATTGTGTAATTGTTATGTCTTACTGCCATAATCAATTAAGGGGCCGGTGTGTAAGAGCCATTTTAAAGCAATGTGTGTTTTGTCCATAAGGGGGCATTGTGACACTTGTATTAAGGGCACCTGGTTAATTGGAGGGTTATGTTTGGTGGCAGGAAAGCAAACAGTTTTTGACCATGATTGAGCGTACAGCCACAAGTTATCCTGCTCACTAGCTTTGGCTATATTGTGTTGGACTAAGCTTAATACATAATCATGCAATATGGATTATGGACAGTGTGTTGCTATCTGCAAGGTATGAAATACACATTTGTATGTTATAAATGAAAAGGAGAGCTTACAGGAAGAATGGCAAGAACTGTTTTGGTTGAAGCACAATAAAGAACAATGTTAGCATTTTAACATCTGTGTGCATGAATTTAATTGGCACGCGTCAATTACTTGCTCACTTCTACCATCAACATCGGCGGCTTTGTGGAAGGCCGTAACACCTTGCTTTATTCATTCTGTTCTGAATGTTCCGCCATCTTACTTCCGCCATCTGGTGTAATAATGCTGCCTAAGTACACAGAGCTTTCAGTAAAGGGGGAGATCGTTGTTGTTGACTTGGATGGGAGCTTGTATAGCGGTGTTCATGGTCATCACTTATCACTGATTTCTTCTGGCTGATCCTGAGGCCAACTTGGGAACTGTGCTCATTCAATATGTCTATATTGTCCTGCATATGCTGATAGGTGTGAGAGATCAGTGCAAATTCATCGGCAAAGTCCAAATCTTCAAGTGTGGTGAAGAGTGTCCATCTGATGCCGGTATGTCCTGTCTCTGTCATGCATCGGATCACCCAGTCAATGACTAGATTGAAGAGTAACACAGAAATCACACAGCCTTGCCGGACACCAGTCGTCACTTCAAACCAAATGTCACTTCCTCCCACACAACATTTGTAGTTGTTGAGTTTCACCATGTGGTTTGGGATTCCATATACCCTCAAGATGCGCCACACGCTGTCTCTGTGTACGCTATCAAAGGCTTTCTCAAAGTCTATGAAATTCACGTAGAGTTGCCTTTGCCATTCCGCACTCTGTTCTATGATGTTTCACAGAGTAAAAATCCATTCTGTACAGCTCCAGATCTGTACAGATCTTGAATAACTCTGCATTCAAGTTGTCTTGTCCTGGGGCTTTATTGTTCTTCATTTTTTTAATAGCCGTTACAATTTCTTCTTTGGTAGGGGGTTCAACGTTGATGTCTAGATCTATCTCTCTTTCTGGAATATCAGCACCTTTCTCTGGTGGTTCTCTGTTCAGTACTCTGAAATGTTCAGCCCAGCGTGCATCTTGTTCTGCTTGAGTTATAAGAAGCTTTCCTTCCTGGTCTTTGATGGGCAGGTTGACTGTAGAGTGGTACTTGCCACATACTTGCTTGGTGATTCTGTATAACTGACTTTGTTCTCCTCGTACTGCAACACTCTCTGCCTCTCTTGCAAGTTCTTCAGCAAAAGCATGACTGTCAGTGCATGCCATCCTCTTCACTGTCTTGTTAACCTCACTGTATTGTTGCTTATATCTTTCCTGCAGTCTTTCTGATCGAATACTGATCACCTGGCTCTTTAGTTTGCGTCTTTCTTCTATAACTTTCCAGGTGTTAAGCTCAATCTATTTTTTTTTTTTTCTCGTTTCTTCTCTCTGTAGCCCAGGCATTCCTCTGCACTCTGTTGGTAAACAGTCCTGAGGCCTCATGTATAAATGCTGTGTACGCTACATTATGAAAAATACCACTGTATTTGTAGGATACAGCTTGAAAAAAACTAAAAACTAAACTAAATATTTTGTCAGTGACGCACAAGACAGACAACTGTATTTACACGGCAATGCATAGCTTACCTGTTTCCACTAAAAATAGCTAAAAGATGTTCCCTTTTTCAGCCAAACTACATAAATTTTATTTGATTTGAGTTGTTTAAAACAATTGAAATACTATTTGGTCAGTGAAAGAATGAAGTCAAGTATATTCTAATAAAGGCTATTTATCTGAGAACTAAACCATTTTGTTTTTATGGATATTTTGATATATTTATTTCAAAACATTCTGGATGATTTTGGAGATAAAAATTAATGTGGCACAAATGGCATTTAGTCCATATCTCATATTTCCTTAACATCTTGTACCTTTGACGGCGTTAACATGGTGTCACGTGGATGGGAATATGCATGGAAATGATATGATGATGAGGTTATGCAGAGTAAATCGAGGCATTATAAGCTCCATATATGGTGATTTCTGGGAGGAGACGGGGTGGAGATGCACGTACACACAATCTTCCCCTTACCGGGATTTATTAAGGGATTTTTGCGCAGGTTCTTGCATATGCATGCTTTTATTCAATTCAATTCAATTCAAGTTTATTTGTATAGCGCTTTTTACGATACAAATCGTTGCAAAGCAGCTCTACAGGAATTTAAGTTTCCACAATATATTTTTATATTGTAGAACCTTAATATATTTAACTTATGGTATTTCTGGTATTTGGTAATTCTGTATGTTGTCTGAGCGTCCTCTGAGGGGTTGGCATTATCTTTCCTCAGGTGTTCGGTCATCTCAAATCATTTAAGGGTTGGATCCAGACTGGAGCTTCTGTAATTCCTAGTTACCATGGGACGTTAATCCCGTGGCAGAAACAGAGAAACAGATAGAGAC
>JAFVLL020011204.1:0-12723 GCA_021397915.2 Tor tambroides
AGTGAGATATATATATATGTGTGTGTATATATATATATATATATATATATATATATATATACATATATACATACACACACACACATATATACAAAGCTGTGGGGGGTATGAATAAACAATTTATAATTATTATTATTTTTATTCATTTAAATATTAATTACTACATTTTTAAATCATCACTTAAATTATTAATTACATCAGTGGCAATGGCCTCGTGGGCAGTGTGCCGACATAGCGGCGTTGTGCTTCGGACATCCCAAGTTTGAGTCCTGGCTCACGGACGTTTCCCAATCCCATCCCCTCTCTCCCACTTCGCTTCCTATCTAATAACTGTCCTACCATAATGCAAAAAACCCCACCAAAAATTAATTAATTAATTACTATTGGCAGGGGCGCCATGGGGTTTAGATTCCCCCCATATCAGTAATCATGGAACCCTCGATATCAGCCCCACTGCAATTTGGGTGGTTAGACAAACCCAGCCACAATTTCTACCGAGGTGGACACCCCACCCCCAAGAACACGATTTATAGTGAGGGAGCCCTCAAAACTCTAAACATGCCCCTGGTTTTATGGGGATGCTAGAGGGTGCCAGATACCCTCAAGTGAATGCAAAAGCACCCTCAGTTGAAGTTCTGGCAAACTACTCAGTGCGTATGTGTCTTTGGGCTCTGGACAGCGTCAAAAGATACTATTTGAAACATGTTTTTGCAGTGTTGAACAGTGTTGGGGGTAACGCATTACAAGTAACGCGAGTTACGTAATCAGATTACATTTTTCAAGTAATGCATTACTTTTTAATTTACAAGAAAATATTCCAAAAATTTCAAAAAAAGTAACGCCAGTTACTTTTTCCCCCATTTATTGACTGACAGTTCTCCTGTCCCCATGTGGGGAGAAATCGGAAGTACAGAGGCGTTGTGTGCGCTGTGTGGAAATGATGTTTCTGTAGTTCTGGACTAAATGTGAATGTGCATTAATTCATCCCACTCGCAAAAAAACAGATTTAGTATTTATCAAAATGAATTAAAACAGTAAAATGCAAACTGAGAATATGATGCAAACCTGCAATAATTAAATGTTAACACAAATGTATCTTATCCCATTTTATTAACCAATGTCTTTGATGCTGACCTTTGATGATCCAGTTCAACCATACTAATAAGCAAAAATGACTTTAGATAAACTAACAATTGTGCTTCATTGTTTTTTTTTTTATTGCTGAAGAGTGTTGAACCTTCTCCTGCGTTATACTGTACAGATGTGAATTTACTTTTCCTTCAGCCTGAGGTTTATTCATTACACTTTTTGTTAGCATTGTTTTCTTTTTATCGTAATTTATATATTAAGGTCAAATGAACTTTGCCCATGAAATAACAGTCTAAGGACTGAGGCAGAGTTAACATTGACAGATCACAGATTTAATTCATGAGTTTATGTTTGATTTATTTGAATTATTTTAGTGGCAATACACCGACACAAATGAATGACTTTGACAATGGCCATTATTTTTATACAATAAATTAAAACAAGGAATCAGTAGTAGAACCAGATGTGAAACCAGCAGCTGTAATGAATCACAGCACTTTGGAAGGTGTTATTCATTTTTATGACCACAAGCATGAACCAATTTAAAAAGCTTAGAGTAATGAACCTTTTTCCGATACATTTGGGTTGAAAGCTTCATTGGTTCAGGACGCTTCACTTCGCCATCACTAGAAATAACCTAACAAATCAATCGGGACTAAAGTGGTTTCATAAATGACAATTTAAATTCACGCAATCTCACTAATTCAATCCAGGTTCAATGAGTCAGGATAATTTAATGTGCACGCTTATTCTTAAGCAGCCCTTAATGTCGATCATGGATCAAATCGATCCACCATGGCAAACAGCGAATATTTGTGCTGTTTAATGCATTTGAGACGTTGTGTTTTCCTCAGTGCATAACTGACACGTCACAGGTATATTTTTCATCTGTAAATGTTAGAAAGTCATGCAGATATATCCATTTAGCTGTCAGGAGTGAGCGAGGCTTACGCGAACGAACGAGCGCTGCTGCGCGCTACACAGACGGAGCAGAATAGAATAAAAGCGCAATAATTCTGAATAAAATATGCATTCTGCTAAAATATTTGTTGTTGGACATTAAATGTGACACGTAGAATTTTAATCCTACATATAAGTGTTACATGCTGGTGTGCTAAACAAAGCGCACAACGAAGGAGTATAATCAAAAGAGTTCATTTAATAATCCACATAAGCAAAAGGCACAACCAAACACAAATCCAAAACGACAGCAGACAAAGGAACAGGGAGAACACAGGCTTTAAAAACAGCCACATCATATGAACACTTCAGAAATGCTTGATGGCTGGAGATGAGTGTTGGGGGACTGGGCCGAACTGAAGCAGTGTCTGGAGTGGTCAGTTGAAGCTTTGGCCCAGTCTCTGGATGTTTAACCCCTAAACAAGCTCATGACTCGTCTCTGAGCTCCAGAGGGCCACGACCTAATACTGATTTACATACATAATCTTCTAAAAACATGCTTTTGATTGATAAATCAACACTTCTGAGAAGACATAACAAGCAGAAAGGATCACAATTCATGTAAATAACATACAACTGAAACATCAGTATAAAACCCATGGTTTTCAATTCATTACAAATAAAATATTTAAAATACAAAGGAAGGACTACTACATATTTTTCTTTTTAAATTACAAAACAGTACACTAATATATAATGTAATACAAACTAATCAATATATCTTTTAGAAAAATAGATACTCTTCATGAACTGATAAATAAACTTTTAAATATATCATTAGGTATTTAAATATACAGGATTTAAAAATACCTCAACATTGAGACCTCTCTATTGAAGATGAGAAAAACAATAAACAATTATTTACAGACTCTATGAACGTAGAAATAAATACTAATCCATCATTAGAAATATTTATACATACAATGACACATACTAACATAAAAACAACAACTTACAGTGTCAAAACACAGTAGAGGAAGCTAAAAATTACTATTTTAAAGAAGACAAAATCATGACATTACCTCACAGTGATTGAGAGAAGGAGCACTAAGCTTACAGACTCTATTTGACACACAGGAATACAAAATCTGAACGGAATTTTAGGCATTTTCAGTACATAGGAAGTAAATACATTATCTTTAATGGAAATAACCTGACCTAAAACGAATCAGAGTCGATGTAAGAAAAAGGTTGAAAAAAATAAGAAATTAAATAATTTTAAATTACCAAAGATTAGAAGGAAATAAAAACTGTTTCCATTAAAAACAATAAAAAATGACGTTAACATTTTCAAACATGCCGTTTACAAAGACAAATGATTAAAGAAATACACCTTGAGTGCTATTTCACAGTATTTCACAAATTTTTATGGGCCTTAGGACAGTAGAGAGACACGACAATAAAGCACTGGGAGGAGAGAGGAAGCGGGATCAGCAAAGGACCTCGAGACGGGAATCAAACTCGGGTCGCCGTGAGTGCAGTTGCGCTGTATGTAGATGCACGAACCATGAGGTTATTGGCGCTGACTGATTTTACATATTTAAGACCATTTTAAGGTTTTATTCCTTTTTATCTAAGTAGGTCACGAGAACCAGCCGAGGAAAGATTAGTTTTACCAGAGATAACCTGCTGAACATTCGGCAGAACACACCACAAAATCTTTTACCGGTTTTTGATTATTCGGACGTTTTGCTGGACATTGTTGTTGGCGGAGCCGTAGCTCTGGTCAAACGCTTCAGGACGCGCAGATGGGGGATGCGAGCCGGCGAGCTCCTGAAGCTCAGACAGTGCGGATTTCGAACGGCGTTGCCTAGCATCCATCTGGTGAATCTCCGCTCTCTACCCAACAAAACGGACGAACTCCTTCTGCTCTCCCGGACAAACAGGGATTTTTCAAACTCTGCTGCTCTGTATTTCATGGAAACCTGGCTGAACGACGCCATACCGGACAGCGTGCTATATCTGCCTTACTTCCAACTGATCAGAGCAGAGCACGAGGCAGAATCAACGGGGAAATCGCGCGGCGGCGGGACGTGCTTTTACATCAATGAGAGGTGGTGTACAGATGTAACTGTGTTAAAGAAGATGTGCTGTTCTGATCTAGAAACGCTCTTCATTAACTGCAAGCCGTTCTATTCGCCGCGGGAGATTTGTTCGTTCATTCTCGTGAGTGTCTACATTCCACCGCAAGCGCACGTGAGCTCAGCTTTACAGAAACTCGCTGATATGATCACAGAGAGTGAGCAACAACACCCGGACTCTGTTTTAATCATTCTCGGGGACTTTAATAAAGCAAATCTCTCCCGCGAACTGCCAAAATACAGACAGCACATCACATGTCCCACCAGAGACAGTAATATATTGGATCACTGTTACACAGCGATAAAGGACGCATATCACTCTGTCCCACGAGCAGCTTTAGGACTCTCTGATCACTGTTTGGTTCATCTTATACCGACCTACAGGCAGAAACTCAAATCTGCTAAACCTGTATTAAGAACTGTTAAAAGATGGACTAATGAAACAGAGCGGGTTTTACAAGCCTGTTTCGACCTTACTGATTGGACTGTTTTCGAAGCTGCTGCAAACGATCTGGACGAGCTCACAGAGACTGTAACATCTTATATCAGTTTCTGTGAGGATATGTGCATTCCTACCAGGACTCATCTAACTTATAACAACGACAAACCATGGTTCACTGCAAAACTCAGACAGCTCCGTCAGGCCAAAGAAGATGCTTACAGAAAGGGGGATAAAGTCTTGTATAAACAGGCCAAATACACACTGGAAAAGGAGATCAGAGTGGCAAAGAGGAATTATTCTGGCAAGCTAAGGAACAAATTCTCTTCCAGTGATTCTGCTTCAGTGTGGAAAGGTATGAAAGATATCACCAGTTACAAGACACCATCCCCCAGCACTCTGGAGAATCAACAACTGGCAGACGATCTGAATGAGTTCTATTGCAGGTTTGAAAAAAACACCCCATACCCGCCCTGAACACCTCTCCACACAACCAGCAACCCCCCTCTCCCCCACACCTGCAATTCAGATCAGTGAAGATGACGTGCGCCAGGTCTTCAGAAAGAACAAAAGAGGGAAAGCACCAGGCCCAGATGCTGTGTCACCAGCCTGCCTAAAAACCTGTGCTGACCAGCTGGTCCCCATCTTCAAACAGATCTTCAACAGATCACTGGAGCTGTGCGAAGTCCGCTCATGCTTAAAATGCTCCACCATCATCCCCGTCCCAAAGAAACCCAAAATTACTGGACTTAATGACTACAGACCTGTGGCTGTAATGTCTGTGGCCATGAAATCATTTGAAAGACTGGTTTTGGCTTATCTGAAGGCCTCCACTGGACCCTTACTGGACCCCCTGCAGTTTGCCTACAGAGCAAACAGGTCTGTGGATGATGCAGTCAACATGGGACTGCACTTCATCCTGCAGCATCTGGACAGACCAGGGACTTATGTGAGGATCCTGTTTGTAGACTTCAGCTCCGCTTTTAACACCATCATCCCGGACACCCTTCAGAATAAACTAACTCAGCTCTCCGTGCCCACCTCCACCTGTCAGTGGATCACCAGCTTCCTGACAGACAGGCAGCAGCTAGTGAGGCTGGGAAAATACACATCCAGCACCCGTACGATCAGCACTGGAGCTCCTCAGGGCTGCGTTCTCTCCCCACTGCTCTCCTCCCTCTACACCAACGACTGCACATCTAAAGACCCCTCTGTCAAGCTGCTGAAGGTTGCAGACAACACCACACTGATCGGCCTCATCCAGGACGGTGATGAGTCTGCTTACAGACAGGAGGTTAAGGAGAAGGCTGTCTGGTGCAGTCTTAACAACCTGGAGCTTAACATGCTCAAAACTGTGGAGATGATCGTGGACTTCAGGAGAAACCCCCCTGCACTCCCCCCACTCACCATCATGAACAGCACTGTGACTGCAGTGGAGTCATTCAGATTCCTGGGCACCACAATTTCTCAGGACCTGAAGTGGGACAATCACATTGACTCCATTGTTAAAAAGGCCCAGCAGAGGTTGTACTTCCTTCACCAGCTGAAGAAGATCAACCTACCACAGGAGCTGCTGAAACAGTTCTACTCCTCCATCATTGAATCTGTCCTCTGTACTTCAATAACTGTCTGGTTCAGCTCAGCTACTAAATCTGACCTCAGAAGACTATGGATGGTAGTCCGAACTGCTGAGCGAATTATTGGTACAACCCTCCCCACTCTCCAAGAACTGTACTTATCCAGAGTGAGCAAAAGGGCTAGCAAAATCACTCTGGACCCCTGTCATCCAGCACACTCCCTCTTTGAACTGTTACTGTCTGGTCGACGCTACAGAGCTCTGAGCACCAGAACGACCAGACACAGGAACAGTTTCTTCCCTCAGGCAATCCATCTCATAAACACTTGCCATTAAACGTGGAACACACAACACTATTATACATTATTTATTCACCACACATACTTATTTTCTCATTTCAAATCTGCACATATCATAACTGTACATACATAATTGTCTATATTATATGTTGTGTTTTTGCTTTTTGTACATTGCCTATTTGTGTATTTGTATATTATTCTTTTTTTATCTGTGTCCTGTCATGTTGCTGTCTTTCTGTTGCACTGTGGAGCTCTGTCACTATAACAAATTCCTCATATGTGTAAACATACCTGCCAATAAAGCTCATTCTGATTCTGATTATGTTACAAAGTAGCGCCTGCAGGACACAAAATAACGCACAGCGGCTTCTCTCACTCATTCACTCTGTTACATTCAAGAGTTACAACTTAGCTTATAGCATTTAGCACCTCTTTCTATAAGTGTTCAATGTTTAAACAAGCCTGAAGAAGTCACAGTATGTGTTGAAACATTGTAATTGTTTTAAGTGAGATGAGGTGAACCTAGACATGCACCACAATAGTGTGTCAGAATCACTGAACTTCAGTTAATTCAAGATACAGATCTTCATCAAGAAAAACAAAAGCACGTTTTCATGCTGATTATTCACATCAACGGCGACAGAGTGAGGAGGATATATCCCCTCCCTGGGACGAGATCGGTCCGCGCCGTGATCGTGGTGACTACTACCCAACAGCCCGTGTACAGACTAGTAGATATGAGAGATGGATATACGGGGATGACCAAAGGGCTCATCCCCGTCCTACAAATTCGGAATATTTCGCAATAGAAAATAATCATAATAATATGATAAACAACAGACAAAACAAGAGCAACTGAAGCACCCAATGACAATCAACAGGAAGAATGGTACAACAGTGCTAACCACTTCCTAGACGCTAACCACTTCCTAGACACCAACCAACATCAGAAAGAAAATTCAAACAAACACCAAAAAACAGAATTAAACAGAGAAAAAGGATTGCAGCTATGGAGGCAAACATGGAAATAGACGATGACCAAGCAGAATATGACACACTCATTCAACAAGAAAATGAATACTTTGACCCAGAGCTTTTACATGCCTACAATATAGGTTTTCTCGATGTATTCGCATAGTCAGCTCGTTCTTCCATCGCTGGAGGTAGTAATTCTGTTTCCTTTGCCAACTGAGCTGGCAGAGATATACTACCAGGCACTATGTCCAGCAGAGACACCAACACACACACACGATAAACAAGGACAAAAAGAAACACTACTTTAACCAGGAATTAAAAAACAAAGGGGGAAAGGTGAAACAGACACTTTGATCCAAAGATGAGTTCTGATTCCACTCCAGCGCCCCCTGGACAGTGAACAGCTATGAAGCTGATGTATGACTTAATTCACTTAGGACACCATCTAGACAAAGTAACCACTCTATTTATGAAAAAAAAAAATATATACACATCAAAAGCTTTATCACATACTTTAATAATAAAAATGTCATATTTGTAATACAGTGTCCTTGCAAAAAAGTTTATGTTGGAGAAACATCTTGTCATTTAAGGGATTGTATTACTGAACACAGAAGTTAAATAAAAAGTGGTGATACAACTAAACCAGCTGCAAAACACTTTCAAGAATCCAGTCATCCTGTGTATTCCTTTCTATTTTTTGGTATTGAACATTTAAAAATTCCAGTAAGAGGAGGTGATTGTCAGACCTCTGTCGTGTGTGTCATGTGTTCCTGCCTCTTGTGTCCATATTTGGTTTGTTTCCTGTCCTTGTTTAGTGTGATTATTAGTTAATTCTGTTCAGCTGTGTTTGTATGATTAACCTGTGATTTAAGTTCTTGCCTGTTCAGTTTCGTGTGGTCTGGTCTACTCATTACTCCCCAATGTTTTTGTGTGTCAGCCTTGCCTTGCCTTGCCCTGATGTCTACATTAAAGACTGTTCATTTGAGTTTACTCCTCGTCTCCGTGTTCTTGTATCGTCCTCGTGAGTGCACCATGACAGATTGAAAGCTTATAAGGAATGTATTTGTTACATTTGTGTAAGCAGTACACATCAAAACATGCAGAATAAAAAAGCAGTACATACCATTATCATTGTAATAACGAGTCACAAACGCGTCCACTGCTGAAATCCCGGTTTAGTTAGAAAGATAAGGGTCCACAGAACAACATCCCAGCCAGCACTTTTAGTCCAACGAAACAATAACGTTGTAATTTGGATGCATATTCCTTTGTTTACGTTTCATTTCTTCGGGAGAGTTGTTGTTCATGTCCATTATGGAATAAATTACGCTCAAAAACAGCATCTTGGAGGTAAAAAAACAACACGGTGTTGTAGCATACAGTGTTACAAACAGAATGAGACCATCCAAAAAAAAGAAAGTCACAGATAAGTGGAATATAGTTTATTTGAATCTGGCGCTCTCTCGTGACGCCGCGTGATGCATGCTGTGACACAGCTGTCATCTGATGGGGGTGTAACTTAGCGATCGCCTTTTTGCACAAATAACTCTTTTTCTTTTTTTTCTTCAACATTTTTCATATATGTGTGTGTGTTTTGAGGGAAATGTGGCTCTATCTACACGATTAACATCTGTATGAATGCAGATCAGCATGTAATTAACGACTCTATGATGGCTATCAGAATGCTGTCAGTGACCGGCTATTATTGATGATCTGTATTTATTATCATCTGTGTGAACGCACATCAGCGTATGATTACTGACTGCAATCAGTGTGAATGTCTGGCAATATCAGTTTATCTCTGGCAGTCAGAGTATTGAGTATGTAGGCTACTACACACAAAGCAAATTCTCCTTTTTTCTTTTCTTTTTTATTACTCAGATTATTCTTATTGTATTTTTAGTGCTCAAATTAATCACTTATATGATGTCTAAAATTCTGTCTATTATTTTATAATTGAAAAACTATGCAGGGGTATGTATGATGACTAAAATAGTTTGTATAATTCTGCAATACATTTAGTGGTTATTTTTCCTCAGATGGGGGGTGGTGGGGGGACTAGAAATATTCTCAGAAAAATGACTGCAGGAATCTCATTTTTCATGGTATCTTCTTCAAATTTGAAATATAAACTCATGAGACACATGCCTTTCAACCCATTACTTTTCTGGATTGCTTCAGGACTTATTTCATGTATTTATGAAATAAAAAAAAACATTCAGTGTGGTAAACATTTTTCAAGGCACTTCAGTGTCTATAACCTTTTATTTTTTTGAGCATTATCAACTCTGGATGATAGATAGTAAAGCCTGTAGTGTCTTCTTTCCAAAGATACCTAAATTGTGTGTGTAGCACATTAATGTCAGGAAATGTTACCATTTTAATTTAGGTAGGTCATTTTCACCTGTGAGGCCCAAAATGGGGGGTGCAGGTTAACAGATTAACTGTTTGTTCCCTATTGGGATGAATGAAGAACTTGTTTTAAAATAATTTTTATAAGCGCATTTTCATAGTATGTTTTTCATATAGGTGTGCTTTTTTATTTGAATATTTCTGATTTTCTTGAATATGGCTGTGCACTGTATACTGGCTATTTGTTTGAATCAAATAAAAGTTGGATCAAATAAATGCAGCCTTGATAAGCAGAAGAGACTTGATTTAAAAACATTAAACATTTTGCCAATTCCCAAACTTTTGAATGGTAGTGTATTCACATAAGTGGTAAAGTCATAAAATAATTGAAGTGAATTTCTTGAGTCATACTTACGGGTTGAATGTCAATGAAAGCTTTTTTGATTTCATCAGTGCTGGGCTGGACTGTTTTTCTGCCAGTTTTTTGTTGGGAGAAGGTGGAAGCAAAACAGGTAACAGCTTTAGTGCAAGATTTCCCTTTGCATCAGTAGGTAAGTAATTTTATATTTATCAACACTGCTAAAAACAGTAGCTGAGCCATTATTGAGTAATAGCTAACATAGAATATAAGGCCAGATTTACTAAACAGAACAAATAAATGTGAGACCACAATCCCATAAAAGCACAGACTGAAGTGTAAAGTTCTGCTTTTGATCTACAGACAATGTGCAAATTCAAGAACACAGACAAATTTTCATATTGACCAACATAAGCTAGCAAGAGAAGCAGAAATTAAAAGAAACATGATATATGACCCTGGACCACAAAACCAGTCATAAGGGTCAATTCTGTGAAATTGAGATACATCTGAAAAAGCTGAATAAATAAGCTTTCCACTGATGTATTGTTATGATAGGACAATATTTGGCTGAGATACAACTATTTGAAAATCTGGAAATTTACAAAATATCTTCATGGAACATGATCTTTACTTATTATTCTAATGATTTTTGGCATAAAAGAAAAATAGATAATTTTGACTCATGCAATGTATTGTTGGCTATTGCTAAAAATATACCCCTGCTACTTATGACTGGTATATGTGACCCTGGACCACATAGTTAAGATCCCCTGACATCCCAAATAAATGAAGATGCAGCAACTATCGCCAAGCACAAACATGGCTTAAGATTAATAAACGCCTTCAAATGCATATGCAATAATGTGAGCCACAAAAACAATGTCCCCGCTTTTTCATCACTAATGTTGCACTGCGTGTCCTCAGTAAATCCTGACAGCAGTTTTTTACACCAAAAGAGGGTTTGCGCTAGTGCGAGCTGTTAGTAAATCTGGCCCTTAATCTCAAAATGGTGGAGAGACAGTTTTGGTGCTGCATTCTGATGTAAAATGACCTGTGCAATCTAAAAACAAAAATAACACAAAGTTATTCACAAAAAGGCATGTTTGGCCTCAAAGTGCATTGACCAAAACTGCATCAGGGGCCCAGCTTCTGAACTGCTGATGAGTAATGCAGCATGAAGCGGTGTTTCGGCCACAAATGTAGATGGGGCAAAAGCTCCAGAAAATGATCTTTCTCAAGAACTCTGTTGCTGTAACGCTCAGAGAAGGAGAAACAATAAACTCCACTCTTTGTTTCACCAATCATGGTAGGCAGTAACCCAAGTGTAGCAGAGGCCAACGACTGACGCTAGGGGCCTTTAGCCTCCTTGTTAGAGCGCCTGCCTCCCACGCCGGAGACCGCTGTTCGAATTCTAATGTCTGAACCCACAAGGCATTTCTGTGCTTTGCACCATCTGCAGACATCATTTCCAGAGAAGGTTTCAGAACAGCCAAGAATGGCATTTTCACCCAAATTATCCCCCAAGACTTGGACAACGCAAACTTAAAGGGGTCATATGATGCTATTTTAAAGATCATTATTTTGTGTATTTGGTGTATCAGAATAAGTTGACATGCACTGATGTTCAAAAAACACATTATTTTTCAAATACTGTACATTAATGTAGTTCCTCTATGCCCCGCCTCTCTCAAACGCTTCATTTTCTACAAAGCCCCTCCTTCCGACAAGCACAGTCTGCTCTGATTGGCCAACTGCCCCAGTGTATTGTGATTGGTCAAACACCACAAGCATGCGTCGGAAATTTAACGGCCCTTACCATGATCACGAGCTTCAGCTTTCAAGTTAGTTTTATCAGTTCAAGCCCGAGAGGGGAACAGAGTCGTGTAACAGACACAGTGATGATGCTCGTATGTATTTGCACACAAGCCGCAGTTAAGACGATTTCTGACGGGCTGTACACTCTGCTGTGATGTGACCCTGTTCCCCTCACACACATACGACACATTACATGCAAAACTCCACATTTGAACAGTCAATAGCAAATACTTGAACTAATAACAAAACATACTTACAGTCGCTGATTCAGAAGCGCCAGATTGTCAGAGCAAAGTCGCAATTGATCTTTTTTTTTTTTGTTTTAGAAATAGCCTTTGTGCACAGCCAGCCTTGTGCTCTACTAGGTTCACGAAACTGTCGTACATAAAATGCGTTGCACAAATTCGAACATTTGGGTTGTGCTGTTCTGTTGTAAACAAATCTTAACCAATGATTCCTAATTGCATCTACTTTTGGAAGGCCAAATAAAGTGTTTTTGCTTTCGCATAGAAACACACAGCGTCTCCCTGACATGGCTGCATCAACACTACTGCGGTTACTGAAACCACACCTTCTTTCTTTGAGTGAACATTTGGGCGGCATTACGCAAACATTTCCACATCGTGACGTAGAAATGTGGGGGCGTGTTTGAATGAGCCGTTTTAGGGGGGCGTGGATGAGTCTTAACTTTTATAAAGAATATCTCTTTGGGTTTGAGACTTTAGTCTTTGCAACTTCAGGGATCTTATCTATGCACAAACAGCTTGTAACAC
>JAFVLL020011206.1:0-28410 GCA_021397915.2 Tor tambroides
GGGCAGAAGACTTACCTTCCAACAGGACAATGACCCTAAACACACAGCAAGAGTGGCTTATAGACAACTCTGTGAATGTCCTTGAGTGGCCCAGCGACAGCCTGGCCTTGAACCCAATCAAATATTTCTGGAGAAACCTGAAAATGTGCATCTGACCCCATCCAACCCGACAGAGCTTGAGAGGTGAACAGGTGAGGTGAAGAATGGCAGATAATTGCCAAATGCTGATGAGCAAAGCTTGTCGCATCAAACAAAAAAAGACTTGAGGCTATAAAGGTGCTTGAGCTAAGTACTGAGTTAATTTTTTGAATCATTTATGCAACATATTTCAGATTTTTTATTTTTTATAAATTTACAAAGCTGTGACAGTTCTGTTTTTGTCATTATGGTGTGTGGAGTGTAGACTGATGTTGGAAAAAAAGTAATTTAATTCAGTTTAACAAAGGTGTAACATAAAACGTGAAAAAAACGTTTGAATACTTTTGCAAGGCACTGTATATTCTTCCTGCTTTTATGCAGCAGTGAGGTTTTTGCTTGTTTGTTTTTATTTAATTTAATTTTATTTTATTTTATATTTAAATTTTTTTTTGGTGTATCAATGAAAAAAATTAAATAAAATAATTATTTTAACAGAATTTGCCATTAGCATGTAACTGAGTAAATGGTCTTAAAACAGGCAGCATTTAATAAAATAAAATTAAAATAAAATATAAAATAAAATAAAATAAAATTCCGATCCTGTCCCTCTCTGTCCCATTTTTCTTCCTGTCAATAAACTGTCCCATCATAATAAAGGAAAAAATGCCAAAAATAAATCTTTAAAATAATAATAATAATAATAATAATAATAATAATAAGGCAGATTTTAATAAAATAAATTTAAAAAATAAAATAAGATAATTATTCTAACAGAATTTTTCATTAGCATGTAACTGAGTAAATGGTCTTACGATAGCATTTAATAAAAAATAAAATAAATAAAATAAAACATTTGCCATTTTGTCATTAGAATGTAAATGACTAAACCGTCTTAAAACAGGCAGCATAAAATAAAATAAAAATAAAAATTGACAATAAAATTGACAAAAAAATTTAAAGTTGAAAATAATTGTAAAAAATTTTTTACTGATATTTTTCAAAACTGAAATTATTGCTTCATCCATCATCTTGAATAGATTTTCTGTTTCGCTGAGCTTGTTGCATTGCATTATTACTAAGAAACATACATATGATAAAGCTACCTTTGACACTTTGCATCTGAAGTGCATATATCATGTCTTAAAACATTGCCTAAACAAGCAGCTCACTAGGTATTGGAGTCTTTATCTATCTGTTGACCCGCTGACTCTCTCTCGTTACCCGTGACTGCACTCCTGACAGTGAGGTCATAGAGGTGGTCACAGGAAAAGGAGGATGGAGGCTGGAGGATTAAGGTGGGCAGCTTCGGTCTCCAGGTCATAGAAGTCAATGTCCACAGATAGACAGACAGATGTGTGGCTGACCGTCTGTGAGTTTGTGTGTGTCTTTATCTTTCCACACACCTCAATGGATTCTACCGCATCTGCTTGAGTTTGAACTGCTGCTTTCAGAGCTCCTAACAAACCACGGATGTTATGGATTATAAATGAACTAATTATTTATAATGCTCATTAACTCCAGGTCCTAATTAGCCTAAATTAATATTGGTTTCGATAAAGACAATGGCTGAGGAAAATTGGCAATTGACCTTCTCAGTTAATCTGGAGAGGAAAAGAAGAGAGAGAGACCAAAGGTGAATGAAGAAAGAGTGTATAATATCAAAACTTTCGAAATTATAGTTGAATGAAATGCACACGTCGGCTCTGTTCCAAAACCTAGCAAGATGCCTTTGAAGGCATGATTTTAAAACATTTGAGCTCTGATATACCTTCTTCTGGACAAATTCACATAGAAGACAATTCCATAAGCACAGCGATAAGCTCATTGAAAATAATTCAGTCAAGAAATGTTTATTATCCTTCTATTAGTTGTCTCTGTCTAGCTTTATTAAATGCATGCAATCCTCCCCAAACCGATTACTGAAAATCAGTCAGCAGTTTCTATCCAAAACCAGTCGGACTGCAAGGTACCAGAATATGTAACTGCAACCAATTACTTCTTTCAAAAACATTTTTAAAAGTTGCCAAGTCATGCAATTATTGTGTTGCCATGATCAATCATTGCTGTCACCCTCAAGTATGCTCATTTCCACTCAATGCCAAAAAGTACAAACATACAAAATTAAAAATTGATTATTTAACCCAATATTTATGTGTTATACACTACTATTGAAAAGTCTGAAGTTGGAAAGATTTTGTAAGAAGTCTCTTATGTTCACCAAGACTACATTTATTTAATTAAAATACAGTAAAACTGTAATATTGTGAAATATTACTGCAATTTAAAATAACTGTTTTCTATTTTATGTTTTCGAATTTATTTCTGAGGCAAAGCTGAATTTTCAGCAACATTACTCCAGTTTTCAGTGTCACATGATCCTCCAGAAATCATTCTGATTTGATACTCAAGAAACTTTTTTTTATTATTATCAGTGTTGAAAACAGTTGTGCTGCTTCATATTTTTGTGGAAACCATGATGCATTTTTTCATAAATCTTAAATTTTCTTAAAATCATAAATTCTTTGATGAAAAAAAGTTCAACAGATCAACATTATTTGTAACAATCTAAAAGCCTTTACTGTCACTTGTGATCAATTTAGGTCATCTTTGCAATCAATCAAGCAATCAATCAATCTCCAAAAAAAAAAAATCTTACTGACCCCAAATATCTGAATGGTAGTGTATATTTGGGAAGAAAGAAAAAAAAAAAAAAAAAAAAAAAATTATATATATATATATATATATATATATATATATAAAGCAAACAAGTAAACAAATAAACAAATAAATAAATACATGCATACATAAATAAATAAGAGCAAAACAATGACAAAATAAAATAAAATAAAATTTGTACAATATTTAAAAAAAAAAATCTTACTGACCCCAAACATTTGAATGGTAGTGCATAATTTTTAATATATATGCAAAATAAAGCTAAATAAATAAACACATAAAAATAAATTTAGATTAAATTAAATTAAAAAAATTAAAATGTTTAAAAAAAAAAAAAAACTGACCCCAAACTTTTGAATTGTAGTGTATATATTTAAAATAAAAGCAAAATAAAGCAAAAAACAGCAAAATATAATGAAGCAAAACAACAGCAAAACACTACATTTAAAAACTTTATAATAAAACTTTTTAATAAAATAAAATAACCAATGTGAAATCACTGCTCTGGACCAAGGTTTCAGGGCTCTAAAAAGCATGGACATCTATTTTTCCCTATCTCTTGTCTTCACGTCACAGCTCATGCATCAGCAACACCATTGCTAGAGAAGCTTTAGAGCTGTGCACAGTCTCGTGCTGTCAATCACCTTGGGAGATGGCCAGTTGTAATTCTGAATTTTGGGGTTTCCAATAGCAGGTTCGTCTACAGCCACCAGTCCTGACACGCCCCTGCAGTCACCTCAGAGTACCACAGAGAGAAGGAGAAAAAGAAACCTTTTAAATGTCAAACACTCTCTCCTGCGAGAGATAAGAGGAAGAGCCTCAATTATACACACACCCCTCCCAACCATCCAGCAAACGCTCCCGCACCTCAGCGACACACAAACACAACCCCAATCCAGGTCGAAATTAAACGTGGAGAAGCACTGCACTGCTAGATACTGTCAGATTGAAGACATAATTGCTTGGTCTTTGCAAGCTTAACCTGAATGACAATAAGAATCAATAGAGCAGGAGCGAGAGAGGACTGAGAGAATGAAGCAGAGTAGAAAAACCAAGAAAAAACCAAGAGAGAGGCAGGAGATTTGGGCCGTGCGGTTGAGGAGGTGACTCTCGGTGGAGACACGGGGCTGCTGGATTAATCCCATCAGACAACGCTGCTCCAAATGTCATCGGAGCAGTGAAGGACATGATAACCTTTCAGCACAGACTCGCAAACCCTTTCTGACACCCCTCTTGTAAATTCCCACACACTTTAACCCTCTCATTATCAGATGGACGCAAATACGCACAGAAAGCGACACGACAGGCACAAAGTGGCGCGGCACACGCAGGTGAAGCCTGCGCGGGTGGTTGTTGTCGTCAGCTGGGCAGAGAGCGGGTCACTGATGTGAGACATCAATTTCCAGGTAGGCTGCTCTCAGCGGCTCCAGCAGGTATCAGCCGACACACACCTGCCCCTGATAAGTAGCTGCCGCAAAATTATCTCAAGCACACGTACACACAAGCGCACACAACATGCATTATTCACACACACACACACACACACACACAGACCAGTACATCCATGCAAGCCTAAACGACAAGCCTAAAATTTGGATGAGTCATGCTGTTCTTTCAGACACATGATTTTCCTTGAGTTGGCATGCTAATGAATTAAATAAAAATTGATACACAACTATAAATGACCGTAAATAACATCAGAATTTTTCTAAGAGCATTCAAGACAAAATTGGTACTACTCCAGGCTGTACTGAATTAGTAAATTTGTTTTTTTTCATAACTAGTAAAAAACTCTTTTACATAAAGTTAATGTTGAACAAATTGCATTTCAGATACCATAAGTAACTTCTTTATAACTGAAATGGCTCTAAAATGTTTCTGTGTAGTGAACTCACTGACCTTAACCCCAAAACCTTAAACACAGGGAATAAAAAATAATAATTAAAAATCATGTATGAAAATTGTTCTACATGCATTTGAGTCTTCGGTATTTTTTTTTTTTTTTTCCTGTTTTATCATCTATCAACCAAAAATCCTACACAACCACTCAAGTTTTTAAATTGCATAAGAAACACATAAGCAAGTATGCATTAAAAAAGTAACTTTTAAAATGTTACAAAACCTTTTATTTGAAAATATAGTTTTTTCTTTTGAAATTTTATTCACCAGTGAATCCTGAAAAATTTATCATGGTTTCCACAAAAAATATTAAAAAACAAAACTATTTTCAACATCGATAATAAATGTTTTTTAACAGCAAATTAGAATGATTTCTAAAAAATCATGTGACACTGAAGACGAGTAATGATGCTGAAAATTCAACTTTGCATCACAGAAATGAATTACATTTTAATATACATTAAAATAGAGAACAGTTATTTTAAATTGTAATAATATTTCACAATATTACTTTTTTACTGCAACCTTGGTGAGCGTAAGAGATTTCTCTCAAAAACACTGGAAAAAGAACTTTTTATATATATATAATTCTTCAAAATAATTTGTAAATAATTTTAATAGACTTTAAAGAAAAAAAAACATTTTAAAATATATTAAAATAAAATTATTTTAAATTGTAATAATAATGTTGAATGTTACTGTTTTAACTACATTTTTGATCAAATAAATGCAGCCTTGGTGAGAATAAGTGAGAATAAGAATATAAAGAATAATAATATAAAACTTAAGAATAAGAAAATTAAAAAAAAAAAAGTTCTATAACATCTACTGTACATCTGATCACAATTTTGACCTTCAACCAGCATTGTCTGCATAAATGAATGTACCTAGGTTGATTCAACGCCACTGAATAATATTTTGACTTGAATAAAGACAGTTGATTTAGATGTAACTATTTTTAGAGTCAAAACTTCATAGCAAATATTACATCTCAACAAGCTGCTGATGTCATGTCTGAAGCAGTGAAGATCTAATATGTTTGTATAAGACTAAACTGGCCTCTTGTGATCTCAGTCTAGTTTTTGTTGGTTTACAGTACATCAGGTAGCACATAAAACATTATGGTAGCTGTGTTCTCTCTGGTCTCAACACAAACATAACGCTCAAACACAGAGTCACACTTACGAATCCTTACTATTCCCATCAGGCTTCATGATACTTGTGTGTGATGTAACAGAGCATTGAGATACAGTCTCAAATGGCTTCTGTCTTCTGTTTCCCCAGAGATGTAACCTTACACACCTGCAGCCTGAGCAAAGGTCAGTCACTGAGATCGAGTAAAGGTCAACCGGGACAGAGACAGCAAAAACTGTCTGAAGACACACACTCACTTTCATTTTTCATAATCGTCTGTGCAAAGCAGAATTTTTTTAATGTTTAAATACTTTCTCCTATGCCAGGTTAATAAAGCAATGGCATGTTTCTGATGTAATCTGTATTAAAAATCACACCAGGTCTGGGCAGGAAAAGTGTTTGGTAAAGTGAGCTTATTACTGCAGGAGTGTCTATGAACACTTCCAAATGACCCCAATCAATTACACATTACAGTCAGCATCAGAAATATGCAAGCCCTTATAAATCATAAGACAATGATGGGGTCACCGAGAGAGAGAGAGAGAGAGGTAGAAGTTCTGAAGGACACACAGGCTTTACACTCTTTACCCTCAGATTTAATGCAAATAAAGTAGTTATATTTACTTAATTTTACAGGTTAGACAACTAATGTATGCTAGTGGATGATCTAAATAGGTTGTCAATAACTAATGTCACTATATAGAGAGCAGGAGAGCTGATAGCTGATTCACTGCCCATCCAGAGGATCATTTTGTTGTTTATTTATTATTATAGACCTTTTTCTGAACGCGGAAGTCTCGGCCGACTGGAACGGTGCTTGACATTTCCAGTCTCTGGTTTCTAGTGACATTTACATATTTTCCGAGCCGATAATATAACGTGAATCCTATGAAAATGGGTTTAAAAAGCACATGGCGCCATAGTTTCATCACCTTACAGTGTCGCAGTGACCGTCTTTTTGCAGTAAAGGACCTGTCATAGTTTAATGAGTGGAAAGATGACATGAAGTGACGCGAGGTTAGCTGCGTTGAAAACAGATGAGCGCACATAAGTGCATATAGCTCCCGATCGGGGCGAAGTTCATGGGATTTTGTCTGCAGAATGATAAGAGCACACATCATTTTAACATATTGTTTTATTATTTCACACTCTGTATTTTAACTTAAGTGCTGCAAGCCATGCATACAGCGCCGGACATGGGCAGATTTTCTGGTACGCAGAATAAGTACTTTAAAGGAATTCTTTAGCTTATTACCGTTACTGTGGCAGCCAACAACAGCATAGCTTAACCCTCGGTACATTTTTATATTTAGTTATATTGAAAAAGCTTAAATTCAGTCGATCTTTTTTACTCCGTTTTAACATGGATTTCTATGGAGACTGGAACACAAGAGCACCCAAATGGAAGTTAGAATCCACCATGACGTATAGTTCTGGTCCTTGATTCTGATTGGTTGAGCCACGTTCGTAGCTGTTGTAAATTACTCTAACAAACCTAGTTACTCTAAACATTTGTTTACATCTGTGTGTTGCTCGGCAACCACTTTGTTGCAACCACAACTGTTTCTGAGAAACTACATTGTTTGGCGGAAGAATAATGTTTTTATTAATATCATTACATTTTATTTGCTTTGTTTTATTTTGTGAAACCTTGCTACATATATGGAATAACCGTTTTATAAACTGTTTTACTACGCTTTGCGTCTTGCCTAACAGACATGCGAGATTAGACACTTTTTCGCAGAATAAACAACTGAACTGCAGAAGAATTAAGCAAAAGTCTCACTTGCTTTTTATTTAATCTAGGAGTAACGAGTAAGAAAATAAAGAGAATTCTTTGCTTTAGGGATTTATAGACACTTGAAAAGGAAGACCCTCCTCAATCCAAGCAAATTCTCTCCCAGTAAATGCACTGTGAAATTTTTGGGGCAAGCGAGGTAAAAAGGTATCTGATTGAGGTCATAACATCCCATCTACACCCTGTGCAATCATATTAAACAGTGTTGGGGAGTAGCTAGCTACAAGTACTGACACTACTAACGTAACTAGATTTTTCAGTAGCGTGATGGTAGCGATGCTACTTTTAAACCGATGTAACTTTTCCAGAAGCTATACTTTTTCCAGCAAGTAACGATGTAGCGTGACCAAACGCTACATTCTGTTTTGCGTTCGTGAGCACATGGCTCTGTCTTTGTTGTTGTCTGCCATGTGCTCCTCCGGTCCCGCCTACTTGTTACCCGTTACTTCACCCCCTTGTTTAGTCCTTGTAGAGTTCTCGTTTGTCTGAGTGTTGTCACCTGTCCCTCTCATTCTCTCCTTGTTTGTCTGAGTGTTTCCACCTGTTCCTCATGTTCTCCTCTCCTTTATATTGTTCTCTCTTTCGCTCTTGTGTTGTCAGTTTGTTGTTCTAACCTCTCTGTGTTGCTAGTTCTTCTTTCTACCTTAAACTACTGAGTACTCCCCATCTACTAACTTGCTGAGTTTTGTTCCAGTCACTTGTCTGTCTTTAGACCTGTCCTGTCCAGTTCAGTCCTGTCCTGCAGGCTGAGCTACCGGTCTTCTCCCTGGGTCTGCCACGCAGCCAAGCTAGTGCATTACCAAGAGAGATCACGAGTGAGGAGTGGCCAAGCTTTGTGTTCCTGTCAGGCCTCCGCTGCCACCTCCGGTCATCTCCTGCACAGGCCCTTCTCCTCACTGGCCTACTGTCATCCAGGGCTGGACCCTACGGCCTTTCTCTCAGCCCGCCTGACTACTAGTCTTCTCCTGCCTATTGTTTGAGCTGTGTTCACTCCCCTCCTCACCTTCTCTCGTCTTGTCTGCAAGTTCGTCTAATAAATCTGTTAACACTCACTCTGCATTTGAGTCCTCCCTCCAGATCCTTAACACTGAAGCAGTGTAGCGTCTTCTGACTAGATCACAAACTAAATTTGTTCATTACCACCATCTGTTGTGATATCACGCATCTTGCAGCTTTACAGTCTGTCCACTGACAAGAGATCGTCTGATTGCTCAAAGGATGTACAGGAGTGGATATTTCACGTGAATCAACTGTAATTTATGCAAAACAAAGATTAAAATGAAGTGTTAACCTGATTTGTTACAGTATTTATTGATATTTATTAATGTTCAGGTCCAATAAATAACGTTAACAGACACAACTTATTTTGATAATGTATTGACGAAAAAATGTATAAATTAAGAGCAGTAAATGTGTAAGAATTATTTTTTTATTGTTAGTTCATGGTTGATTGCGATTTCACTTTTTTAACGTTAGTGTTTAATGTTGCAGTTTGAGCATAAACAATATCTGCAAAGTTGTGCCGCTGAAAGTTCAATGCAAATGGAGATATCGTCTTTTAAAATTCTGGCAGTTTAATGCCTACAAAAACGGCTCGTAGGGACTACAACGAGTTACTTCCTGGGTTTGTGACATCACAAACCCAGACAAACCCCGCCCCCGGGAACACGCAAAGGGGGCAAGGCCAAGAAAACTAGGGGTGCACGAAAAAATCTATTCATATATGAATCGCGATTCTGTCTTCTAACGATTCTAATGGATTCACAAGTTTCAAAATCAATGTTCTAAAGCAGCGGTTGTCAATCCTGTTCCTCGCATCGCCCTGCTCTACACAAGCTCTGCATCTCTCTCTCTCTCTCTCTCTCTCTCTCTCTCTCATTCAGATCAGCTCAGCTCCAACAATGAACTGTTCCATTTATACACTTATTTTCACATAGCTATGAGAAGCGTTGCACATGTACACAAGTGCGGTTGCCGTACTGTATTAAAGCTTTAATCAGGATAAAACTGTATAGTAAAAGCTAACAGAAGCAGTAGCATTTACAAATAACAGCGTATCTAAAAGTATGAAACAACAACAAACAAAACACATATCATTAATATCCATGCTTGTACAGGTTCTGCGCGATTCTCTTCACTAATATTCTCTGGGTCTCAATCGGGCTCACGACAACATTGTTTACAATACAACCGGAGCACATGCCGCTGAGGTGAGGGGCGGGACGTTTAGACGCGCACGAGAGGCGGTTTAGCCAATCACAACACACTGGACCAGCTAACCAATCAGAGCCCATTCCGTATTTCTGAGGGAGGAGCTTCATAAAAGCAGGAAATGATCAGCGCGTTTATAGTAGATGGGACATAACGGTGTGAAATAAGGTAAATTATGTGAAAAATAATGTGTTTTTTAAAAAATGAAGCATTAACATGTTAGACTGCACCCCATAAACACAATCAAGCCTAGAAAAAAAAACAGTCAACCACCCCTTTAACTCATGTAGTTAACTAATGTTAACAAATGAACCCTTATTGTACAGTTTTACCCAGTTAGTAATACTATTCTAATAATTAGTTCAATGTACTCAGCGCCTTTGTTTAATTCAGCCCTTGCTCAAGGCATATGGTGATGGTGTGTGGTCAGTATAGCACACACAGTGCAATGTGATTGTCCAGAGCCCAGAGAACACCACAGGGCTTTCCACACTGTGTTTAACCCCAGGCTATCATCATTCAAATCCCCACTTTTAACCTCAGGTAAAGGTACATTTCACACTTGTAATTTAACTTTTTACCTGGGGTGAAACTGTGCTCAGCAGCTGGGGGGGGGGTGTTAACCCCACATTGTGGTGCCAAATGTATACAGTGCACCATTAGAATGTGACAACTTGTAGTACAGCTGCCAATAAATAAGATGAGGATGCCTGCTAGAGCCACTAAACAGGTTGTGAGTTGCAGTCATCCAATCACATAATTCCATCTACCCAGGGTTTAGAATAACCCAGGTTTAACTATTTCAACTATTTTTTAAGCTACTGGAACTAGGGCAACCTGAGGTTAAGCAAGTGGTTAAAGGGCATAATGGTGATAGCGCACGGGTCGCTTCTTGAAGGGTTCAAACGTACAACCTTTTGTTACCAGCCCAGATCTATAGCCACCAGGCTAGTGCACTCCCTTTTTTTTTTTTTTTTTTTTTTTTTAAACAAGATCTTTATTTATTGAATGCCTACCTCCTCCTAGCAATTCACTATATTTCTGAAGGAACATAATTTCCAAACCCAATTTTTTTTTCAGTGTTTATAGATAGATTAGACAAATGGCAAGGAATAAAAGATTAGACAAAAACAATGAATGAAAATATGCATGCACAGACAGACAGACAGACAGAAAATTATGTAGGTTTGAAACAACATGGTTGAATAAATAAAAATTTCATTTTCTGGTAAATGATTTCATTAAGACCCTTTAGGCCATCAGTGTGACCCACACTATCATATCATTCAGCAGCCAAATAAATCACTTCCTTCATCATCAACACGAGTTCCTCTAAGGTAAGTCTCCAAAACACATGGCACTGTTTAAACTAGCTTTTAAACGAGATGAGAACACACTGCCAAACAGAACCTGAGGCCGTAACCACTGAAATAATTGCTCCAAGCTCTAAGAAATAAACTGTTTAACGAGGCCACTCATTTAGCTGTCAATCACAGAGTCATTTACATTTGAGAGAGCAGGGCCGCTCAAAGGAGAGCTTTTTCCTGAGGAAATTTTCTTCAATTCAACTGAACTCAATAAAGCTTTAGAGCGATTGTCTTTCCAACAGGTATGAATTTTCTCTTTTAAAATTCAGTATTTAAGAGAAAAATATTACATGAAGCTTTGAAAACCATTATATGTAGCCAGAACTTCCATTCATTTCTATAGAGACCTTCTAAGTGATCAAATAAGTGGGTGAATTGAGTTTAAATAAAGATAAAAATAGCTAAGATATGCAGGTGCTAATTCTATATTACAGTTCATCTTTAACTCACCATTATGTCATTCCAAGCCGAATTATTGTCATTCTTCCATAAAGCACAAAAGGGCAAAAGAAAAGTAAGGAAAGTGGTAGGTGATTTTTATCGTCAAGCTTTAAAACTACAAATGGCACCGGTATGCAGTGTATGCATGAATTAATGTTAAATTATATTGCCAAAAAAAGACAAAAAGCACCATAAAATAGTCCATATGACCAGTGCGGTTTATTACAAGTCTTCTGAAGCCACACAATAGCTTTTTCTCACAACAGACCAAAAGACTCAGAATTGGTTCAAAATTGGTTCAAAGGTTTAAGATGTTTTGAAAGAAATCTCTTATGCTCACCAAGACAAAACATAACAGTTTTAATAACTGTTGTCCATTTATTTGAATAGATTTTAAAATAAAATTAACAAAACTGATTTTTTTTAGCAGTCAATACTGAAATCATTTTAATATGCTGACTGCTCAAGAAACATTTATTATAAATGTTGAAAATAGTTGTGCTGCTTAATATTCTTGTGGAAACTGTGATACATTTTTTAAAGATTCTTTGATTAATTCAAAGTTAAAAAGGATAACATTTATTTGAGATACAAATGTTTTGTAACATACTAATTGTATTTACATTCACTTTAGATTAATTTAATGAATCTTTACTGAACAGAAGTATAATAATAAATATCTTACTGAGCCAATCTTTTAAAACCAAGACGAGTGGCTGGAGTACAAAAGCGTAACTTGGAGTCAGTCCAAACAGTGGTAGGGAACTGTTAGATGTTATCAGTATGCTTGAGAAAAACTTTGATAATATTCACCCTGAGGTCAATTCCTGCCCCTTTATTATTCAATTAGAAAAGCCAAGGAGCTCATTACAGAGAAGACTTAAACAAAAAGTGGCCCTCACAGACACACTCATACATGCATTAATGCAATTGCATATGATTATTTTCATCTCAGCAAAGGGAGAATGTGCATGTGGGAGAGAGAGAGAGAATGTGTGAGGCTTAATTGCCATGTTGAAACTGAGTCTGACTGAACAAGCGGATCAAAATAAAGTGGATTATCAGATTAAAGGGTTTTGCCACACGCTTAAAGTTAAATACTTACTAAACTTCCTTTGGAATCACACACTGCTAAATTACCACACACACACACACACAGCGCAAATCAAGAAGAAAGGCATGTGACTTGTTAAATGTTCATTATTCAGCAGGTGTTTATCATGTTAATGTAACATTGTGGGCAGGGGCGTAAATTTCATCTAACAGTAGGGGGGACAATAAACAATTTCTCAAGAGCAATTTCTGAAGGGGACACAAATAATACAGTCAAAATTGTACTTGTACGGATAGATATGTGTACACAGCATGTGTATAGCATGGAGACTGTGTTTAAATATGAGTTCGGTTCATATTGTTCACCACGCAGTCATATTATAATTATTATTTTGTGTCCTCCACATAGTATTTAGGTTTCGTCTAGGACTGAGGACTTCTCTTTAGATATTCACTGATCTGCCACTTAACATCATATTGAGCAAAACCCAACACATCGGTAGGTCTACAATATTTGCCTAATATCAGTTCAGGCTTATCGCCGTGTTAGTTATAGTGGGTGACAAGCTACGGAATTAAGCTTGGTAACCTTATAATCGCTCACAGAAAAATACATCGGATATCATCATTTTTTGTCATGACTAATTTATTAATGATCCAGCATCATCTGTATTAAATAGAAAGAATCATTTCACACGATGTATAAATATATATATATAGAATAAAATAGCCTTGACAGCCTAAGTTACTTACAAATAACTACTGAAGAACTTTACTCTCTCCCACCGGGCTCGTGTGTGTATCGGTAAAGGTGGAAAGGAGGCAGTGGACCAAACCACTGTGAGGCAAGGGAGGGGGACTGAAAACATTTCTGAACTTAAAACGCTTTTTTGCGTTTATTTTGTTTTACTACTTACACAATTATTTTAAGTATATGTCCATTATATTATTTACAATACACAGTCACTTGTAATGATATTTTTAGGGGGGTCAACCCTCTGATGGGGGGGGTCCTGTCCCCCCCAGGATTTATGCCTATGATTGTGGGTGAAACACTTTATGTGCACTAATTGATTTGAGAAATTTCTCCATATGGGATCTCAGGCATCCTTGCAAATAATGCTTCAGTTTCAAGTATGTACTTGTGAGTTAAAGGAAGCAAACGAGGCCATCTGTTCAGGGACTCTGAAAACAATATTCCATTTTTTTTTTTAATTCAAATCTAAAAATTCCATTTCTTGCTTTTGAATCTGAATGTTTTATGCATATGACTTGAAAACATGCCAAATCTGTTTTCTTTCATATTTGAGTGTGTTTTTTAAATGTGTGTATAATTGAAAGGCTCTGTTATAGTAGTCTAGTAAATATGTGGGAGTGTGCACAAAATACACTTATATGTAGTCCCACATGACTCATCCACAATAAATAAACATGACAAAGCTTTACCCAGCATCCCTGCATACTTCTATGGACATAAAACAGCACCCAAAACAGCATACCAACACTATATGCAAACACAATCTAAGTCTACAGCCACACAGTAACCTATTAGATCACAGTGACTCAGAGGGACAAAGAAGGAACCTAATCCCACCAATCAGAGATCATGGAAATCTGACCAGTGAGGATTGAGTATCCAACTCCATTTTGGACTCATTGTAAAACCTGGCACATTTCACACTTAGCCTAACTATTAAAACTAAAGGTTACAGTGACAAAAGCATGAAACAAAACAAAAACAAAAAAGATTTTATAGTCAGATGCTAGAGTATTATAAAACATTATTTAGTTCTCAAACCATCTAAAGAGCCCACAAATCAATAAGCTGATCTGAGAAATCTATAATTTAACATCAAATTCCAACTCAGTAATCCTACACATTGTAAACCTAACCAAACTATGCTGCAAAGAATCACTGAAAAACATTTCTGTTTATGCGTGTATAAACACCAGTGAGGTCAGGTCAGGACACAGCACAGAAACACCACATTTATCTGATTTTATAATAGCCTGTGTTGTAAGTGTATAACCACCACTGAGTTGGAGTCACTAGACCCTCTATAACCCAGACCAAAACTAGACCCCTTCAGGTCCAGATCCAAACCAAAATATAACCCCCAGACCAACTGACAGAAGAACCAGGCCGTGGTTTAAATCAACTTAATGCTCTGAGATCCTTTACTTTTTTGCTAACTAACATTGGAAGTCTTGCACATTTTCTGCAGCGGTGAAGATACAATGTCAAGTAATTACCACCATGAATTGGACTGTCTGAAACCAAAGACCAAGACCCATATCCAGGCAAAGTGTCCAAGTTTTGATACCCACATCATGCAATGCACGTTTATAGGTCTTCAACCTCTGGTTCACCTAAGCGGTACATTTGTGGGCTCTTAATGAAGTCTTCAAACTCCTCTCAGTGGTAGCAGCAGACTGCTGTTAAACTAACATTATAATTATCTGCAGTATGCCCTTTATTTACAGCCAAACAGGCCTGAAGTATTCTGTCATTTAAACAGATGAATGCGTGTGCTACAGTTAGCTAATTGACTAATTAGTCTAATTAAGCCACTTGCCAATTTGGGAGCAAGCAAACAGAGGCGCCTCAGCGGAATTTTCCAGATAGAAGCAAGGAGAGGGTCGTAAATTGGCTGGCTGATAAACTACTGCAGTGAGACACCAGCTTAAAACACACACAAGCAGTACGGACACTGAGGGCAACGGTAACATTTACTTACATTTTACTTCATAAGCCACACACCATGTGCCAAGAGTAACAGTACAGATATGTACATTAAGAAAGTCATAAAATAATGAGACACAATAGGTTGTGTGTTACAGCAATATAGCACAGGTACGCAGTGTCTTACAGGAACAATAGGAAGAAGAAATAAAATAAAGTAAAATAAAATAAAATAAATAGCAAATGTGTTTGGAAATACCCTTGGCAAGTGGGACTTTAGAGATTATAGCATAACATTACCATAATGTGATGACTTTGCATCAATGCAAAACAAAACTATTTACATATATTTTATTAAATAAATTAATAAGAAAAGAAAAGAAAAGAATGTGGACAAAATATTGGAGTTATATATCATCTCTAAACTGTATTTTAATTTGTGCTACACTACTGATCAAAAGTTTGAGGTCAGTAAGATTTTTTTTCTTTGAAATAAATTAATACTTTATTCCATAAAGATGCATTAAAATGATCAAAACTGACAGTAAAGACATTTATAATGTTGCAAAATATTTTCATTTCAAATAAATTATATTCTTCTGAACTTTCTATTTATCCAAAAAATATGAAAAAAAAATATATAATGGTTTCCACAAAAAGATTAGGTAGATCAATTTTCAACACTGATAATAATAAGAAATGTTTCTTGAGCAAAAAACCAGCATACAAGAATGATTCTGAAGGATCATGTGACACTAAAGACTGCAGTAATGATGCTGAAAATTCAGCTTTGCCAGCACAGGAATATTTTACATTTTAGAATTGATTAAAATAGAAAAAAAATTACTTCAAATTACAATCACATTACATAATATTTCTGTAAAATTTACTGTGTGTTTGATTAAATAAATGCCTTGGGGAGCATAAAAAATGTACCAACCCAAACTTTTGAATGGTAGTGCATATTTAGAGTGTTGCAGTTTCCCTTGTTACATTTGTCCCTTATAAACAAGCACATTCTCACAAACACACACACATTCTCATTGAACAAACACAACAACAAAAATTCATCAAACAATATGAAGCACTTGATCCTGTATAAACACAGATACTGTTTGCCATGATTATATGCATATGCACACACTCCAGTCAAAAGTCTGCATCTCCATCGACTCCTGAGTGTGAATGTGTTGGTTTGCATGCATTTATTCGTGTAAGTGTGTGTGTTTGTGTCGGGGTGTGCCAGTTTATGTGTCTTTTGGAAGTCCTCCAGTACGAGGACATCTGCGCTACTAATAAACTATAACTCTGAAAAATTGGCACTGTCCAATCATCCGCCCTCTCCATGAATAAGCCATCAGAGTCATCCAATCAGACATGGCTGATGGCTCCAGCCACCAATCAGAGTCAGGCAGGGCAGAGAGGACACACAGGGCACGCTGACACTGCTGCGGGTGGAAATGAACCCTGACTGAACCGACGCTGGGCTGGGAACAGCTTGTCACATCCTAATTAATCTCAATAAACAGAAATTAACATATTAGGGTGTGAACGACTACTCTTTTTTTTACTAGTCAACTGGTCATATAAAAAGTAGTCGACTAATTGTGAGTTCATTGTTAACCTCATGTAAATTAGGATATATAAAGTGCTAGCTATGAAATTAGCCATATCAAGTAAAAAGTCTATTTTATTACAAAAAGTTCATTTCTACCACTTTCATTTACATCACAGAATCCTATTATGTTATGTAACTATATAATAAAACTATATTAAAGTATAATTTAATGTAAATTATGTGCATTACCAAAAAAAGTTCAAAGGTTTGAAGTAAGATTTTATGTTTTTAAAAGAAATCTCTTTTGCTCACCTAGGCTGCATTTATTTGATCAAAAAATACAGTAAAAATAGTATAATTGTGAAATATTATTACAATTTAAAATTACTATTTTAATATATTTAAAAATCTATTTTAAATAGAAATCTTTTGTAACATTATAAACATATTAACTCTTACTTTTGATCAATTTAATGCATTCTTGCTGAATAAAAGTATTCATTTTTTTCCAAATAAATAAACGTACTGACCCAAAACATTTGAACGGTAGTGTATGTTTATACACTTTTGGACACTGTTAGTAGACAAATGTGTGAGTGTGAAAAGTATGTTTTAAAGAGTTTTTTTTTTTTCTTAAAAATCAATAGGGTCTAAAGTGAAGAAACACCCTGAAATGAGTTATAATGTATTAGGGGCACAGTTGTGAGCCCTTCTAAAACGCACATTTAAACACACAAACTGCTTGTTTGCAGACGGTTCAGGTAAAATGGGCTGGATGGCAGAATTCTGAGATTTTATGGATAAGTGAGGTATAAGTGTATTTGCGGTTCAGAGAGCCTCCTATCAGCGAAGGGGCCCCGATAGATCTATTTTAAAACCAACTCACGACAACACGCGGCAAGGTGATGAAAACCCTGACACTCTCAAATTGCCCTGTCAATCATCAGGGTCTCTAAAAACGCTGAAATACATACAGGCACAGACAGAAACTTAAAGACAGAGACTGTTAGAGTAAAACACCGCTTGAGACCAAACACACAGAGTTAAATCTAAACCAACTATACAACAGAAAAGTGTATTCCTAATTTTGCTGCGTTCATGTACTTCTCTTCTCTGTCAATGATGCAGAATATCACTGTCCTCGTCTTTTTACAGCTCTGAGGGAAATATGTATAGTTTAATGTAATTTTCTAATGATAAAATGTTCCAATCAATGCTCCAATCTATTAAAAAAAGTACTAACATTCAATGCTGCATTTCTTTATAATGCACCAAATACACAAAAATGCACAAGTTTTTCAAACTTATGGCAAGAGAAAACATATAAAGTCAATGTACTTAAGTGTTTTCACTCGGGGTGACTCCTTATGATTTTTTTATGAAGAGAAACTGCTTTTTAGGCCTAAAACACAGCGTAAGTGCTTTACTCCATGTATACTTATTTTCTAAATAAGTGTTTATCATGCATTCCATAACAACCAAGAGGTTAAAAACAGAAGCAAATAAGGAACAGTGAGGCAAACTGCAGACTGAGGGTCAGATAAGAGCACAAAAGCAGCTTATGATAACAAGAGGTCACAAGGTTAAATAAACATGCATGCTCTTTGACCTAAAGCCAGGAAAACTATGAATAAGGGATGAAGAGGTGTAGAAAGAGGAGAGATGGGAAGTATAGACAGCAAGGAGGGATTAACGCCCTTTATAAAATGGAAATGCTTGCCAGAAATGTAAATGTCAAAATGTGCATGGCCGTAGTGCCAGTGCTTTGCAGGATATTAAACTTTTAAAGAGGGTTTTACCATGCAAAGTGTTTAACAGTCCCACAAAAAAATTATGTACCTCTCAAATATTAAATTCACTGTATTACATTAAAAAAGCAATTACCACATGATTTCATGTATAAATCATTTCTGCAGATTCTTGTAGCAAACATAACTATTCATACTCTATACTCTAACTGTACAATCATAATGCCCATATCAAATTTTCCTAATATTTCTAATTTCTATAGTTTACACACAAAAGCAACTGAATAATCTGAAAGTCAAGCCAAACATGGTCCATTCAGCATTTATGGACTAAAATCACAAAAACTGAAAAATAAGTGAGACTGTGTAAAATGATCCATCCGTGTGTGTGTGTGCTTGTGAGAGTCACTCACCCACTGGTGTGTTCTCATAGATGAGCAGGTATGACTGGAAGAAGTAATTCTGGAAACGAGGCGGCTGATTAGAGGCTGGAGGGGAGAGAGACAAGAGACATGGGGCTTAATAAGAGAAAACACACACAGTTCCAGCTGTTACATGAGACGGCAACCAGAAAATGACATCGATGAACACATCAAATGAACACACTCAATGTGGAGCCATCTCCAGTCAATACGAGGGTTGTGTGAGAGATTGGTGTGTATGTGATATGATGATAACTTAGCCACTTCTACAGTACAGTAAAATATTCTCAGAAAGTTCCTTGCACTACTGTATTTCCAGTGAAAAATTCACCATTTCATCAGTCATTGTATAGGATTCTAGAGTTGGCTGGTTTTTTGCAGTGCTAACTAAAAAAGGAATGTTGTTTGTTAACTACATTTTGCAATAGCTCAGTTTATTTCCCAGTAACTAGCTATTTTTAAAAGCTATAAATATCCTTACTGTTGCTTTTGATTGGAAACAATCTGAAACAAACACATTTTTTATTCACAAAACAATGCATTAACTTGATCAAAAGTGATAGCAAGGATATTTATAATGTTACAAAAGGTTTATTTTTTCAAACAAATGCTGTTCTTTTGAACTTTCTATTCAACAAAGAATCAGTTTTCACAAAAATATTAAGTAGCACACAACTGTATTCAGCATTAATAATAATAAATGTTTCTTGAGCAGCAGTCTTTTAAAATGCAATAACGTTTCACAATATTACTGTTTTTATTGTATTACTGATTAAGCAAATGATAAATGTACTTACTATATATAGATAGATAGATAGATAGATAGATAGATAGATAAAATAAATTAAACTGAACATTTTTGTTACCATACAAAACAGTTTTTACAGCGTAACATTTCTTACTTGAATTCCCCTACACTAGCACTCAATATTTCACTACTACACACTTTGCTCTGACATGTGTAAACTTCCCCATCTGTGCTTGTTGTGTGCGAGACATGTTTCCCCAGTGTATATACGCATGTGTGTGTTCTCTTTCCAGGGGTAGCAGGAGACAAGCAGATTTGTCAGGAAGATCAGGAGAGCTTTGATCGTGTGCATGGGTAGTAGGCCACAGAGACAACACACACTCCAGAAACGGCTTGTGCGTACGTGTGTTTGAAGTGCTGGTGTCTGATAGGGTGAATCACTTTTTGACTCCGCTTTGAACGCGGCAAGAACAAACCAGAGAGAGAGAGAGGGAGAGGGAGATGCCGAGCAAGAAATGAGAGCCATCGACTGTGCATCCGCCAATACGCACTAACTAGAATCAATCTAGAGTAACACGTCAGCCCGTGTTAATTACTGAACCATTACAGAATGGCAGCAGAGATTAAAACGAGTTTTAGGTGTGTGACAAACTGGATCACAGATTTAATGAGAGTTCCTGCCAAAAGCGAAGCCTGTCGCATCTGTCCCGGCTTCAGCTCCAGATCTTTACACTGTCATGATAAAATTAATAATCATATCATTATTGTTGCTTAATGAAATTTTCTTTGAGCCCCATGCATTGAAATTAAATTGTAATGAATACTGAAATTAATATGATTTAATTTAATTTTCACACTTAAGACTAAGGCCTGTTTCACACATCCAGTGTCGGCAATATGTAAGAAACGTGTATTTATTTCAGCACCTATAGCTGTGTGCAAAACATAAAAGATGCTGTTTTTGCAGGCAGTATATGGAGGTAAAAACGTATAAAAGCACATGCGAATCAATAATGCTTTCACCGCTGAGCCAAGTTTTGTTCACATAATGATTAAAAAAATCAAAAATGCACTTTAAATCAATTTATCAACACATTTGTTGCAATACAGTTTAGCTTACACTTTGGGGTTTGTAATAGTTTTCAATGGCCTGCTCTTGACAATTTTATAATTTACAGCCATTATCAAAGAAAAACTCATAATGAAAGCTCTACAGATGCCTGCAGCTGTAGTTACGCTGCTTACACTGCTGCAGACCCAGAATGTGCGAAACAGACTTGATAGCTGATGTTTTCCCATTGTGACATTGACTGAGAGTCTTTTGAGTGAACAGGTCGGACAGAACCTCACGTCATATCAGATCTCTTCACAGACACCATCATTTTTAGGAAGACAGCTCACCTCTCTTCCACCTCTTACTATTTACCTTAAAAACGAGAGTTCACAAAAAATGTAAATTCTAAAAAATTAAAATCCCTTACTCTCCAGTTTATTTATTAATTTATTTAATATTTTTTATTTTATTTTATTTTATTTTGTTTTATTTTTATTTTTATTTTTTTGAGGAACACAAAAGGCAACATACTTAGCAGAACATACAAAAAGCTCCTGAAGGACAAAATACAACTCTTGCACTATAATTAAAGTCTTCTGACTTTATAAGGGAAAACTGAAAGATTTTGGTCTGTTCCTCATACAAAGCTGACTTTTATACAGCAATCAATACTTGTGCACTACACTGAAAGTCTTCTGAAGCCATTCAACAGCTGAAATATAGGTTGTTATTCACTGGAAATTTTTACGCCTGACCTTATTGAATATGCATTTGTAGGAGTTTCCCTTTCAGACGCAAAATTTCAGACACACAATGCAATTTATTAACGTCTGCACTCATCAAATTACTGGTATTTGCACCCAAAAAAAGCATGTCTTTTCCCCTCCCATCGGCGCTTTTATGGAATTGCGCTCTAATGCTAATTTGCACTGTTTAGTAAATCTGGCCCTAGGTCTGCTAAAACCCGCCCATGTCTTGTAATCGACAGCTCGCATTCAGATTCACCTCAATCCAATCAACAACTGATGGACAGAACCCAGTCCCGCCCTACATCTGCTTATTTTTCGATAATTCGCTTCACTCGAATGTAGAGGTACAGGTACATCACAATACGAAAGAAAAGATCGGCTGCTACTTCCACAACTTTAAAGAGCTTTGAAAATTTTTAAGCATGAAGGTCCACCTCTAAACTTAACATCAGATCGTACAAATTAATACAAATTAGCTACCAAGTCGCAAAAACGTAAAATAAATTCAAAATGCCTTGAGAGAGTGTTGGAATAGGTGAATAATGTAAATGATGACATATTTCAGTCTGTTCATCACATATGGCTTCAGAAGACTAGAAATAGAGTGCAAAAGTTACTTTTTATGATACTTTCATGATGTGTTTTTGTCCTTGTGGAAGCATGACAGTCATGGTCACTATAAAAAAGTTTGGATAATGACAGTTTTTCTTTTTTGTGAACTATTCCTTTAAACTCTCTCTTTTGGGCGAGAAGTGTTTAACATTCAGTCTCGAGTTGTTCTGGGGTTCAGGGCTCAAACTCCCTCCCTAATTTACCTCCATTTCATTTAACCCTCAAAACCCTGAACCAATCACAGAGAGCTAATAACCATGAGAGAACAGCTCCCACAGGACCTATGAGAGACAGAGCGAGCGAGGCAGATTCATGAAGAAAGATGGAGTGCGTAAATGATTGAGAGAGGTTCGGCGAAAGAAAAGCACACAGACAGGAAAAGGAAGGAGAGGCCAGTGAATTATAAACTTCTGTGGGCTGATGTTAAGTGGCAGCGACGCTGTGTTGTTAAACGTGCCGCCACAGATCGCAGGTGTCCGACACACACACGCGAACAGTGAGGAATGATAGACAGGCGCGAGAGAGCAGTGATGGAGTGAGATGTCTGAGAAAAGACAGGACTCGCGGGCTGATAGAAGGACAACAGGAAGGTAATGAGAGCACGGTGAAAAATGAGAGAAACAGATGAGAGTGACACAGAAGAGAGACCGCTGTCAGCACAGTCGGAGTTTTAATCTCAAAGTCTGAGAGACACATTTGACCCGTGAGTAACAAGTGGGCGGGGTGTGATGTCACTGTGCTCATGAATATGAATTAGCTTGTGCAGTTGTTGTTAGAATATCAATAATCATGAGGCAAGCCGTCACCTCGGGTTCATATTAAACATGTCCTGTTCATCTAGTAGACGTCTCGCACTGATCTGACATCGAAAAACAATATCAAACCAGCTTTTTTAGATATTTTTACATTCACTTTTAATAAGGGTCAATTTAACACATTCATTTTGTATAATTACTAATGAAAGATTGATTAAAAATAAACACATTAACGTCAAATTAGCAATTTAGCCAAGACATGGATGTCTTCCCATATTCAAAGACAGCTAGATGGAGTGCAACAGTATGGAACAGAACGCAGCGTTCTAGAGATCTGGTTTTCTTGACGCTGTGTCTTAAAAATGCAATGCTTATGTTGAGAGATGCTAAATAAAAACTCAGCCAATGATGTTCATTTGATGCCATGTGCACACGACAGACAGAATACTACTACAGAAAATGAATTGCAATTATAAGCTGACTTCAATAAAACATGATATATTGCCATCTGAAGCCACTTTTTGTCATTTAATATTGAAAAATATTGTGAAATGTTATTACAATTTAAAATAACTTCTATTTGAATATATTTTGTATGTAAATGTTGTGTAAATAATTCACTGAAAATCATTAATTTTGGAGACTGAGTATTTAGTAGAGCTCATCTATTATGTCAAATCTTAAATGCCAACCATTTAACAGCAAGACATACAATGTATACAGTCTTTTAAACAATTCAAATTTCCTATAAAGCATTGATTTAATGTTCCTCCATATAAATCAATATGTTCAAGCTTTCACAAGCTCGTCAATTTGATCGTCAAATCAGCTTGACAATTTAATAGATATATAGATTCATACATATGCTAGAATACTTACCCTCAAATGTAAAGTTTGCTTTTGTATGGTGAATGGAAATCTAGCACTGCATGGAGAAACAAAGTGAGAAACTGTGTGTGTGTGTACCTGGTATTCCCTACATTATGAGGACCAAATGTCCCCACAAGAATAGTAACACCAGTAAATTTTGACCTTGTGAGGACATTTTTTGGTGCCCATGAGGAAACAACCTTATAAGTCATATAGAACGAAGTGTTTTGAAAATTAGCAGAATGTTTTCTATGAGGGGTAGTTTTAGGTGTAGGGTTATGGTAAGGGGATAGAAAATACAATTTGTACAGTATAAAAACCATTACGCCTATGGAATGTCCCCACAAATAAATGGAAACCAGTATGTGTGTGTGTGGGGGGGGGGGGGTCATTACCTTCAGAAAGTGTGTGCAGCAGCAATAAGGAGAGGAGCAACTTGACCAAAGTCATCTTGCCTCCAGAACCTTCACACCACAACATCTCCAACCTGCAACACACAAACACACACAAAGTCATCACTACGTTCAGAGTGACATCATGAAACACAACTACAACAGAAATTACACACTGCACATTTGTGTACTGGAGTTGTCTGGTCAAGCCTTTGAGATTGAAACTTATCATTAAAAATTCTATGACATTAGCACAGCTGGTAATCCACATCTGCGATGAGAAATCCATCTCTATAAATAAATAATGTACGCTTCATGTTGAGAGTTGTGATGTCTCCAGGTGAACCTCATTACAAGTTCAATGCTCCTGATGTCAACATGTGATATGCAAATACAATCATTGCTTGGTTCCTGATAAACTGTAACACACTGAATGAATCTCAGTGAGAAAAATCTCAAAGGTTTCACATCGGTAGTTCCGGAAATGGCTTTAAGCATAAGTCAGATACTATGTGTCCAAATAAAAATCCAAATGCTTTCTGAAAATCCAGTGGTTGTTCAGTTTGCATCAGATTTAGGAGGTTAGACAGTTATATTGTGTTCATGATCTCAGACCAGTTCTCAGTATGTGAATATGACCTCCAAATTCTCATACGTACAACAACAAACACATGTGAAGAGCTTTCTTTGCATCAGTGAAGTTTGATAAAATGCTATATATCATACAAACATATATACACATACACACACACATATATATATATATATATATATATATATACATATATATATAGCTGGTGGGCTAAAAGTTAATTTCGTACCCTGGTGAACACCCTTAAGACTAACTCTTTTGTTTGGCAGCAGAGCGTGAGCAAAATAACTTAATTTGAAGACAAAAGGCATCATTTGCCAGCTTGTAGTGTTTCACACCCTGTTGAACATGAGAGCTGCTTCAAAATGATTTTATGCCTTTTATTCTTTTAGCCTTGATATACAAGCAGAAGCTGTATGAGATGTTTAAGTATTTGTTCTGCATTTGCAATCTGTCAACATAATCCCAACATGATTTTTGGACCAAATTGTGCAGCCCTACATTCGAATATACACATCGACACACCATATGCTGCATTTCCTCTGAGAAGACGTCTTTCACACAAAGCTAAAAGCACTTTCAGACTTACGTGAAGTCACTGAATAGATGGTATTGCTTGAGGAGAGGGGTATTATATTGACAGTATTAATGATTAATAGGCATATAATTTATGCATTAAAATGAAGAATAGTTTTACACTTGCTCAAGTAAGGAGGAGGGTTCATTCAACAAGGAATTCCCACAGAGTGAAGTACTCACACACACTCGAGTTAATCGAGAGACGTGTGCTGCTAATCATCTCACTAGCATCTCGCTCATTCGCCCTCCCTTCCTTCCTCCGAGCAAAAATAAATAAATGAAATAAATAAGTGTCTGAGTGAGAAGAGTGAAAATGATATTTACAAGGGAGCTGATGTGATGAGCGACTTAATTACAGCAACTGTAAGGTCGAAATTAATGATGTATAATCACGCCGCGTACAACCTCAGTTTAATTAGGCTAATTACCGAGCTGGGATTGGCTGAGCTTGTTTGTTTTGCTGGTATTTACTGTTAATGCTGCGGCGTTAAAGGTGTCCGCGGGGATGGAGATAAGATACAATCTAATTCTCTCTCCATTCTAGAAAACGATCAAATAGAAGTTTAGCCCAGCATCTTAGGATTTCATTCTATAATGAGGAAAAACTCAGCACTGGATCTCCTGGTGGAGTGATTTGCACATTTTTAGTTACTATAATGTTTATTTACTATAATAAAATTTCATAATATGCTGATTAATCACAAACTATAGTCAATAGTTGCTAGAAAAAGCACTCAAACAAATCATTTGAAGACATTATTGTGGTATCCCTGAGCGTCACAATTTATGTGTGAAATAAAAAAAAAAAAAAATGAGGTTGCGATTCAAGATCATCAGACCAAATTTGGCCTCGAAAAACACCGTTACAGCAATGTATTTACAATAGTTGCTTGGTGATAAATGCTTAAGTGTGAAGGTATTTGTGTGTGTGCGTAGCCAGAACTTGATCTACCTTCTCAGTGTCTACAATGGATTCATTATTCAGAGGATGTACCTCACCCATGGTACACCTGTCTATCTATCATCCATCTATCTATCTATCTATCTATCTATCTATCTATCTATCTATCTATCTATCTTCATGGCTTTCAAACAACTTTCGAAAAAGGCTTACAGTATATGCAGGCTGTATAAGCCAAGTTTAAGCCAAGTTTCTCTTTGCAAACATTGCTTTTAGTTAAAATTTCTTTGATATTCAATTCATTTTAATTGACCCTTCGCAAAGTCCCGTCCTCTTAATTACTGATGTTATGTCCAACACGCCATGCTGCTCTCACACCACATCATGTTCTCACGCAGTGAAAAATACAACGCGGAGCAAAGAGGAAACTGACAACATGCCTACAGACAAGACAGAGCAAGTTACTTTTGGTATGAAACAAAGTCTCAGCTTTCAAATTGTGTCCTTTTTAAGAAATTCAAACAATACAATACAATAAAATACTGTATTTTACAATAAATACTGTTTTGTGACTCTTTAATGTGTCGAGACAGATCACTGAAGCTCCTCAGTTCAAGCAGCATATGAACCGATCATCTTTTCATATTTACTAGTTGAAGCACAAAATAAACATGAATGAACAACAAAAGGTATTTTATTTCAATCGTAGAAAGTTATCAATACACACCATTTTTCAAGTTTATGTCCACCCACGTTTCTCTATTTGGCGTTAAGTTTTGTCAAAATGCCTGTCAACCAAGCTCCCTGTGAAGGGTCAATTCTACTTTCTTACATTCAAATTTGAATTGCAATTGTAAATTCAGTTTGTTACCTCAGTTCAAACTCAATAGAATTGTAATTTAAAAAGCATTCTTAATTCAAGTCAAGCTGAAAGACAAACAACAAACACTGTCTGTCTATCTATCTATCTATCTATCTTCCAAAAAAGTGTTTGTAAAACCTCAGTCTTTACATGAACGGTTTGAGTCTAAAATAAAAATAATAAAATAAGTGTTTGTTCTCAGCTAAGCAAATTAAAGTCAAACTGGAAAAGCACACGTCTGCTGTTTGTCCCTGCAGACTCTGTAGCAGGGCACACGCTCAACAAAAATACATGAACATTGCAACGAAATGAAATGAGCAAGCTGCATATTATAATGTTTTGGTTAGCATGGCAATCCCTGGTGTGGAATTTGAGCAACAACCTTGGCAGTGAATTGCATTTCGAGAGAAACAGAAGAGACACAAAAATAGAGGAAGAGAAAGAGAGAGCGAGGGAAGGAGAAATAGTCGCATTTGTTTTCATTTGGCGTCTTGCAGTTTCCTGGGTGATATAATAAAAGAGTTCCCTGGCGTCATATAGCAGCACAAACCTTCTCTCGGTTCATCATGTAGCTGAACATTCTGCCACTGGAAAAATGCTGTCACATGGGCCCAATACACCTGCTTCTGCTGCAGGGAAATCCACACATTCAACATATAACACTACGCTTATGCTATTTTCTGAATAGACATACGGTTTTGCAACAATGTAAAGTAACTGATGAATGTTTAATGAATGCAATACATCTTAAACATACTCTAATATTCAATAAACATGCTGGGAGCATGCATACGGAAGCACTGCTATATACAAAGGATATGTTTGGAATGAAATACTTGCTGATCTGAATGCTTAATATAAAAACATACTAAATTACTATATTCTTTTCTGTCATTTTTAAAAAAAATTTAAAGGCATCATGTTATCATCTTATAAATATTTAGCATTTTTATGCAATTTTGTGCAGTCTTTTGGTAGTTCAATCAAATAACAGATATTTTAAAGGAAAACGCCACCGTTTTTCCATATTCCAATATGTTCTTCCCACAACTTAGACAAGTTGATACATGATACGGAAGAGCACTTCGCAGCACTTCGACCTCGGCGCAGTAATATCATCACTCCTGAAAACACGTTGGTTCTATTGATGGAGGGAGAGTTTTCAGGA
>JAFVLL020011207.1:0-33297 GCA_021397915.2 Tor tambroides
CGCTGTTGTCTGGTGAGGTGCTGCCAGAGTTAGATGGAGTATTCTGAGCATTGCTGGCTGATTCCTGAGGCAGATCTTTCCCTGACATTGTGTTCTTCTGTACTTTTCCTCCTTTAGTCTGGCCTGCCGAGAGATCAGACCCAGCAGGGGAAGACTTTGGCCTTGCTCCTGGGTTTGGCTTCCTGTCCATCACCGTCTTCCCTGTGGGTGAACCACGGGCACATGAAGCGGTGGAATTCTCACGTGGAGCACCACTACCAGTGCCGTTCAACACTGGTTTAACAGTAGACGTAGTCTTGGTTTTAGCTGGCGTTTGAGTTGGCTTAACCTTATCATTTTTACTTCTGAGTGAGGCATTGTTACTAGCTTTTGTTTTGCCAGAAGGAGCCGTGTGAGCTGTTGGCCCCAGAGCATCAGACTTCATGGTGCCTGATGCTGCAGCTACAGATCTTGCAGGGGAAGCACGTGGACCCTGTGATACCTTAATAGGAGGATGAGTAGGGCTATCACATGGAGATGAAGTGCCCGAGAGGCATTTTGTAGGTTTCTGTTGCAGAAGGGAGAGAGACAGAGAGAGAACGAAAGACTATGATGGCTTTGCTTATTGTTAATCAGATCAGCAACCCATTTGACACAGTAATCTCAGATGTATAAGATCATAAAGCACAAAACCATTAAAGGCTAAAAAGCACATTCTTCAAAAAAAGGCTAAAAAGCACATTCTTCAAAAAAAGGCTAAAAAGCACATTCTTCAAAAAAAGGTCTCTGTATCCATATCACTTTGGTCATATATACATTTTGTTTCTTTACAATAATGAGGGGTTTTTCAGCTGCCCTTGTCAAGTCAGTAGTCCCTGTCTATATTTTGGAACCGAAACACTTGCATATTTATGTGTGTCAGAAAAAGAAACACATTCTTAACTTTCCCTGACAACAGCAGCTTCAAAACTCATAGTGACAACTGTAAATACAGCTGATATGATTCTGTCATCTTTAAAGAACAGGACTCTTGTATAGACTAAAAAAAGTAAACAAACATTTGCCTTGTCTTTAAGAAAATATTTCTCACAGGAAGTCCAGCTATGTTTTCAGGATCAGTAATTCTGCAGCAAATTCCCTAAATCAACCTTAATGTTGTTGTGATGAGACAGCTCTCATCTAACAGCCATTTAATTTCAGTTCAATCAGCTTGTCTTTCAGTAAAAGAAAACCTTACAAAATCAGAACTCACAACACAGCCTATGCCAGTAAATCACTTTATTTCTAGTGGTTAACCGATATTGAGTTTTTTAATGGCTGATGCTGATATAGATATCTAGAAAACAGATTGGCTGAAATAATGCAGATAGATACACTTTACAATTCAATGAAAGAAAATAGGACTGTTGAATTTACAGTAAAAGAACATTTATTTTACACAATATTTACTCGATACAATAATAAAAAAATATCACTTCTGTTTATTGGTTGATGCAGACAATCTCAAAATGACCAAATACTGGGTAATTAATCACCCTGTGCCAAAATATCTGCATATAGCCTATCATTTTTCACAGTTTTACCAAAATAAGCAACAGAATAAAAATTACCTGAGAGCTGGTGAGTACAGGTTTTTTTCCAAGGCGTCTACAGTCTCCTTTATCAAGAGCAGCTGAGGGGGTTGGTGAAGGGAGGAAGAAAATAAAGACTAATTTTAGATTACAGACAGCTTCCGTTTAATTAGAACATCCACTCCTGCATAATCAACATTTGCCAAACATTTCCTTAATCAGACACGCAAATACTTGCAGACTTGCAATCAGTCACAACCCCAATCAGTAAAAGTGGCAGTGCAGCTCTGCAGAGAACCACTGATTTCCTACTCCTTCATCTCAGATAGACACAGCGCAGATCTAGCCTTTGATCATCTCACAGCTTATCCAGAGCATTCTTTAAATCATCAGAAAAAAAACAAAGATCTAGGCTTCCTTCCCAGCAATACAAATGAGCTCTGATTTCAAAGCTGTCATCCCCGAAAACAATTCAAATCATGGATCAAATAGCTCCTGTGAAGGAATGCAGCTGGAGTGTTTGTGTTTGCTGTTGCAAGACGAACGCTTTGCATACGAGCCACCGCATTTGCATGCCTTTACATATGCGAGGGAATCTTTAGAAAGCGCGATCCTGACACCTAAAGCAATGCATAATTTATGCACCAGCATATATGTTTCCACCTGCAGAACAGAACACAAACCCACTGTATCTCATTGTGGACCCCATTCTCCAACCCCCTCTGGAAATGCTTAATGTTTTGATGTGACTGTATTCTAGCTCTCAATGGTCAAAGCATCACAGGGTCATATTAAACGACTGTTGTTGAAGGACTGACAGCAGCTGGAGGTTATCCAGCACTGGCTACCCAATATCCATGCAAAGGAGGGCTCTTCATCACTGCACTGTACCACTAAAAAAAAAAAACACCTCCCTCCTCCTCCTCCACACATGAACACAAGCGCATTCTGACTTCTGCATGGTTTTGACCACTGAGCTTCCATTGAAAACTGTTCATTTCTTATGTTCTTCTTATGCTCACTTATCTTCCTCTATTTTATACTTTACCTTCTTCCCACATTATTTACATTTAATTTCCGTTCCCCTTTCTTTTGCTATTGCTACTTTCTTACCTTTTCTCCTTCCTCTCCTTACCTGCGAGTATTTTTTCTCGATATCTGGGTTGTAGTGCATCCCATCCTTGTGTGTGCCGCACTGCAAAGAAGGACTGAAGCAGGAAGGTCCAGAGCTTCGTGCGCAGCGAACACAGCTCACGCCTGAATGGCTACCGGAGGGACAGAATGAGTGAGAGAGGGTGAGCGAGAGGGAGGGTGGATACAACAGCAGGAGAACAGGAGCGAATCAGCAGCTGCTTCAAAGGCTGGTTGTCTGGGCAACCGATCGCCGTTGCCTCCCTCTACCCTTAACAGGATCCTCTCCAGCTAAATGGATGATATCACTAGCAGAGGCTTGTGTTCCCGCCTTCTGCACCGAATGTTCATTAAAAAAAAGAACCTCTGTATTTTTTCAGATTCTGCCTCAGCCTTTCCATCCGCAGCTCATTTCTCCCCCGTCCCTCCCTGCTTTCCTCTATAACGGACATGGAACCAGATTAGACATGGCCACACCCACGACTCTTGGTCTTTCTCAGACTAATCCATTCTGCCATTTCCCCTGGGATGTGAATTAACTCACAAAGAGACAGGAAGCGACAGAGATGGCCAGAGAAAAATAGAGAAAACAGAAAATGACAGAGTGAGACTATAAGCACAAGAGGTGTTGTTGTTTACCATGACCTTTTCTATTTGTAGTGTCACTTAACTGTAATCCAGCCTGGCCACATACATTATAGGCGAATTTAAATCCCAGGATCAAATGAAGCGCTTTGTACACGTGCCATTAAATACAGAGAATGTGCTCAGCAGACCGTTGCTACAGGTATGCACTAATTGATGAAGCACAGAAAATCCATTCATCAAGTATTATAATAACTATACCACTGATGCAGTTAACATATTAAAATCAACATGAAAACAATGTACTTTTTAAATTCATGTATTTATTAGTGCATGTTATTCTAAATTTATGAAAATGTAATGACTGAAAGTCTGAAATAAAATTTCAGCTGATCCTACTTTTACAACAACTTTCCTCCAACTACTATTCTGGTATGTAATTCCCAGTGGACAGTAGTGCCACCATACTTTAAATATCCTGTTTCATTTGGAGATCAGATTACAAAAGTAAAAACACAGTAACTGTATGTACATACTAAAAATACAGAATGAACCACCTTTCAAAATGCAAATCCAGACAAGATGAAATTGAATTATGCATTCCTCAGATTTTCTTTATACTGCCCAAAATAGAACAGACAGTTCTGATCTGGATTGCTAAATAAACTGATGTTTGAATGAAAACCTGTATAAACATGTTATAAAATAAGGCATCCGGGGCTGTGCTATATTTTTAATATAGTTAAAGGTATAGTTCACCTAAAAATGAAAATTCTGTCATTAATAACTCACCCTTCATGTCATTCTAAACCTGTAAGACCTTCGTTCATCTTTGGAACACAAATTAAGATATTTTTTATGAAATCCGAGAGCTTTCTGACTCTCTATAAACAGCAACGGTCCTACCACGGTCAAGGCACAGAAACGTAGTATGGACATCATTAAAATGTGACATCAGTGGTTCAACCGTAATTTTACAAAGCTACGAGAATACTTTTTGTGCACAAAGAAAACTAAAATAATGACTTTATTCAACAATTCTTTTTTCGTCACCCCTAGGCACCATTATGGACAGTACCACAACGCATGAGTTTGGAACAACATGAGGGTGAGTAATCAATGGCAGAACTTTCATTTTTGGGTGAACTATCCCTTTAAGGCTGAAGGCGTTGAAGGTATTTCACTGCAGGTCGTGCCTAATCTCTGACAAACGACGAACCGGAAGTCACTTCCAATGGAGAGTAGTATGGGAGCTGTGTGAGGTTCTGACCACATATGTATACAGAAATTTCAGATCAGATTTGCAGCTAGACTACATGTGACTGTCTGACTGTATGCGATGTGTTCAAATCAAAATATGATTGCAAGGTGAAAATAACCAATACTTTTACACTAAAACTGTATTTTTTAAACATTATTTCTGTTAAATAATTATGTACAATTAATTATTTCGGTAAAAAAACATATTCAAAATAATTATTTTATAATTCTTACAAAAACCTACTATACTTTTGTTTCTAATGTATTAGCTGTCTGTTGTTTGGTGTGGATATATAACAGCCGTGTTGTTTGGATCAATAAAAATAAATGATTCATTTACTAAATGAACTGAGTTGTAATTAAATGCTGGCTTGCAGTGTTGTGTTTCTTTGTTTACCTCCACTTCCTCCTGATTGGCTTGGTCTTCTGTGATAACGTCTACCTCAGTCGGGTCACCACTCAGCCGGTTCACAGCAGTGAACAAGTCACAGCAGTTCTCCACAGTAACGCCCTCCCGCACAGCCACACACACCTTCCTCAAGAGAGTGGGGTCACGTGTGAACTCCTCTCTCTGAAACAGTACACATCTGACTGTCATAGCTGATAAGACATCTTATATCTTATGCCTAAACATATTGATTGGTCGTACCCTTCGGAGATCGTGGAAGGCAGCAGTGTGTGTGACCTGGGGCAGGTGTGTGACGATCATCCGCAGACACTCTTCTTGCAGTTCACTGGCCAAACTCAGCACCTGCTTGGCCCATTTCACCTCCGGCAGGCTGCCAATCAGCTGCTCGCTGCCACACAGCACAGATACTACACTCTGCACCGTCTGAAACACATCACAACGTTACACATCTGAAAAACATTGTCATAAACACACTGTCTTATTCATAGACTCCATTTTCCCTGCTTCTCTTGCTGGTTGCACTGTTAGTGACTGCAATCCAATATGCTTCAGCAGTGGTTTACATCAAGGCTGGAAATCAGGAGGGGGAAAACCCAGTGTTATACAACTACACATGGCTGACTGCAGCTGCTGAAGTTCTGGGTCTGTGTGTCTGTGTGTGTGCGTGAGAGAAATTTAGGGGACTGCCAGACTATGGCTTAAGTGAATGAGCTGTCTGTGGCTTTAACGCACACACACACACACACACACACACACACACACAAAGCCACTCAATCAAGACCTCTAATTGCTCTTTAGTCAATAGCCATCCTCAAAACAGAGGCCACAGCTCATCTCATCAATGTCTTATTGTACTATATGATGCAGACAGAAGCAGAAGGACAGTAAGGAATGAAAGGAAACATGGGTTGTTGTCTATGCTGTTTCCCACTAGGAAAACGGCATATAAACATATTGAATAATATCTTAATGCGGTATCATTAGATCAGTATAAAAACAAAGTCAAAGGGAAGTCCCCACCACAACAGAAAACAAATATGTGTCTGTGAGTATTACACACCATGTTTTTGGTGACAGTATTAAGGCAATCTCTCTGTAGTTCTGGAGGGAGGAGGGCAAAATTCCTTTCTGACCAGCACTTCACAAAGTGCTCAGATACCCATCTGTGGATTGAAACACACATCAACAGTGTAAGCTTTTATCTTTTATTGCTTTCATTTTTAAGTACAAATAAATAAAATGTAATAATTACATCCTACACAATTCCTGCTAACCTATAAAAGTAGCTTTTGGCCACTGTGACTTAAAAAAAGAAGAAAGTAACACAAAAGGAGACGTTTTGAAGAATGTCGTCCAGTCTATAATTTATTCTGTCAGACTTCAAAAAGCACAATACTACACAATAAAAGTGTTATTAGTTATTATTAAAACTTCAGTTGCAGCATGTTCCTCACACAAAAGCTATTGTACATGCTTAGAAGACTTGGAATATAGTGCATTAGTCATATGGAGTATTTTGTAGCACAGATCATTAGATCTTGTCAATATAAAAACGTTCTGTTAAATATTCATGCCAAACATCTGTGTTCAAATAAGAGAAGAAAAAACATTTCCAACAGCATGTGAAAAGGATGATAGAACAGCTTAGGGTGGGTGAAACAACCAAAATCTTAAAGGGATAGTTCACTCATAAATGATTATTTTGTCATCATTTACTCACCCTCGTGCTGTTCCAAACCTGTATAAGTTTCTGTCTTATGTTGAACATAGAAGAAGGTATTTTGAAGAATGCTGGTCATCAAACATGGTTCAAAATTCTTCAAAATATCTTCTTTTGTGTTCAACATAAGAAAGAAACTTAAACAGGTTTGGAATGTCATGAGGGTGAGTAAATGATGACAGAATTTTCATTTTTGGGTGAACTATTCCTTTAAATCCTGATATGCTTAATTTTAATCATGACTGTGATAAATAGTAATTAGGTTAGACACTACAATACATTAAAGCCTTACATATGTCACAATACTCAAGATTACCGTATAACAAATCACTAAACACAAACTATCATACGTATATATCCAACTTTACACATATACATATACTTATAAAACATCATATACTAATAGCAAATGTGAACTGATTGATAATTTATGTCAGTGCCAAATTTAAACCGCTCTAACCTTCTAAATGTGAAATATATGAAAAATTATGAATTTTAGTAAAGCTGCTTTGAAACTGTGTATTGTGAAAAGCTCTATACAAATAAAAAGTTCTTTCTGGAAGAGTTATCCCAGTGATCTAGGTTAGTAACACTAGGGCAGTAGGTTCAGCTGGCACTGGACAGGCACTGAACTGAAAACAGCAGTGCTGTGCTGATCTTACACCATCAGATCATTGATGCTGTACTGAGAGCCTCTCATCCTGATGCGTGACTCTTCACCCTCCTACCCGCAGCGGAAGCAGCACCCAAACATCAGAGAAACAACGCACATGCACACAGTCTCTCTCTTTCTATCTCTGAGGCACTGGAAAAATCCCAACCTACATTCACACGCCTCTCTGAGCTGCTTTACCGCAGTGCGCTGAGTTTACAGAGAAGAGAATTCAATGACAGAATTGACTAATTAAAGGTCAAATATTTAGTAAAGTAAAGATTAAATAAGTAAATTAAATAGTAAAATAGAATAATAAATAGTATAGTAATAAATAGTAAAATTAAACAGTATTAAATAGATTAAATAGTAAAGATTAAAGGCCAAATATTTATTTTTTTCTGCTGTATATGTTGTCAGTCGAATCTTGGGACATATACTTAATAATATTTCTATCTATTTGTGTGACCTCTACAAAATTAGAGTAAAATCAAAGAAGAAGGACTTTATTGGGAATTTTTTTTTTGTATGGCCACCACAATCTAAAGGTGGAAATAATTTTTCATTCAAATCATAGTCTTCTTGTATTGCCTAATGTGAAACAAACAAATTGTTGACGACTGGTCTAATCATACCAAGAGAGAAGCCAATATCTGTCTTCAATTCAATTGATCTGCCAACCGGGTAACAGAAACAGCTCTGCTAGAGAAATATAGGATGCTGGGCAAGCAAACCAGCTCAAGACTCTTACATACTTTTCTGAAGTTTAATTTTTGCTGGTTTGCATATGTTTTGAGGCATTGAGAAAAATAGAATTGGTATTGTGCCAGCGTTGGTATTTAGTAGGCATATGCTAGTCTCCACCTTTCATTTTTTTGTGGCTGAACAATTGTGCTAAACTTTAACATTTGATGTCAAAATGGGTTTGTTTTAAATGTTTAATAAATATCTTCAAAACTGATGCATCCACATTCAAAGAGAAGCATATCCTCAGAAATAAAAAGCATTTTGAGACCTGTATTATTTATTGATCTATTTAGTCATTTATTATTTAGTGATTCATTTGCACTGTACAGTATACGCATATGACACTTAATAGAGCAGTACAATCAGAAAAGAAGGAAGAGTCATTTTAAAAGCCATTATTTAAAGCAGTAGCATCCACAGAAGTGCAGAAAATGCCTCACCTCACACAGGAGCAGTAGAGATCCTGCAGGCCTATAGAGTGGGTAATGGCGAGGCACTCCAGTATAGGTCTCTGAACTCCATCAACGGGCTGCAGAAAATGAGAAGAAGGACTGACTCTTTATATTCACACCTCATCTCAGACACTTTAGTGGATCAATAGCCTGAAGCCTGCCATAAGCTAATACACAGTATAGAGTTCAGCTGTCTGAAGCCTGTGTTTAATTAAATTTTATACAACTTAAATCACACTTAATCTGAAGAACTTCCTGAAAGCTACAATTTGCTAATTTTCTTCAAAAATTACTATTACAAAGCACCTGATTAACAGTAAATGACGGAGAAATGCTTCTTTATGTGTTGGAATTCATACATTTTAAGGGGAATATTACAGCCATTCTATTCTTTGTATTTTAAAATTGTATTGTATGGTGACCGAAGCTCAACAAGTGAAATCATCAACGAGTGAATCACCATCAATCACAGAAATGTCAATGTGAACACTACAGGAAAACAGTATCTTGCCACATGTAGCAGGCAGAAAACAGAATCAAAAGCATTAAAGTCTGGACCACTGAATTATAGACATAATTATAGAATTAGTTGTTAACTGTTTAACAATGTAATGAGACTTGCATATTTACAAGAATACGGGCCAGTTTTACTAACAGCTTGCGCCAGCGCAAACCGTCTTTTGGCATTAAAATAGTACTGTCAAGATTTACTAAAGGCGTGCAGTGACGAATTAGCGCTGAAAAGGCGTGGACAGTTATTTTTGCGCCTTACCTTATCGAATATGCATTTGTAGGAGTTTGCCTTTCAGATGCAAAGTTTATGGGAGGAGAGTATTCAAATGAATCACGCAACGAGATTTAGTAATGTTTGCGCTTGTCAAATTACTGGTATTTGTGCCATTATTTAACACCCCAAAAAAGCATGTCTTAAACTATTTTGCGCTTAAAATGGCTGTAGTTATTGTTGTGAGGAGGCAGAGCAGAGAACAGAGAGCGCATGGCAGAAGGGAGAGGATTTTTTCCACACGTATTAATTTATTTGGAATGCCAGAAGAACACATTATCTGAACATATAGTTTGCCCGACCATGTTATTTTTAATTCGCTTCAGGAAATAAAAGACGACTTGGAACCCCCAACTAGGAGTCACGCAATACCAGGTCTATCAAAACTTCTTGCAACCCTTCATTTTTTGGTCTCCAGTTCTTTTCAATGTACTGTGACTTCTTTATTTTTTTATTCTCTATTTGCGACTATGCTAATTTGCGCTAATCTTGGTATATTGTGTTGGTCGATATGTAAATGAGATGTTACGTCTGTGTTCTTTATTTGCACGTTGTTAGTAAATCACCCGCTGAAATTTCTACGCCCATCGGTGCTGTTTTGGAATTGTGTTTTTGCGTTAATTAGCCCTGTTTTGTAAAACTGGCCCCAAGTCCATAAAGTGTGAGCAGTGTTGTTTTGTTATTGACTTATTCTGGTTTTACTATATATTAATATATTGTGTTTGCATGGGTTTTGAGTTTGCAAAATACAATATTTGTTTGTGCGAGTGGGATGAAAAAAAACCTCTGCTAAATAAACTTATGCTATGCCTATGTTAATAGGAAATTGCCAAAATGTATTTTTTGGGGGGAAAAAAGGAATGAAATATTTGCCATGAAATTAAGTGAACAATTGAATAAATGCTGTTTTCAATAAAATGGTGTTTATCAAATAATCCTGACAAAAAAATGTTTCACAGTTTCCACAAAAATACTATGCAGCACAACATTGACAACAATAGGAAATGTTTCTTGAGCATGATATCAGCACATAAAAATGATTTCAGAAGAATCAAGTAACACTGAAGAATAATGTAAAGGCTGCTGAAAATTCAGCTTTACCATGACAGAAATAAAATACATTTTAAAAGTATGTTGAAGTATTTATTTTACAATAAAATAATTTTTTTAAATCAAATAACTGCAGCATTGGTGAAAATAAGAGACTTCTTTTAAAAACATAAAAAAATGTAATAAAATCTTTGAATAGGATATCAAAAGTACTATGCATTTCTGTAGGGGGAAAACCAAATTCTCAGCATACCTTTAATCACGTCTTTCCTACACCTAAAAGGTCAAATTATTTTGAAAGAGGAGAGGGAGTAAATGCATTCCTCTTTCATCTCTGTGTAGGATGAAATTACTGGCTGAAAGGACACAAACTAGCCTGGTCTTAAAGCATTCTTGAAAGGTGGGAGTGAGAATGAGAGACTCAGAAGCACAAACAAAACTGCTCTTCACGGATTGCAAGAAGGCTGTCAAACACACACTGCCTCCCACTACTGCTTTTGTTTCAGAGAGCTTACGTTCATGTCAGTCTGTACTTCCTATGTAAACATGGCGCAAGTCTGCTGCAGTGCTTCTATTCTAAGAGGAGAAGAAAAATGGCAAAATATGGCTGAAGAAAGATGTTACACCCATATCTGACAATTTAAATGAGAGAAATCCTCGCTTGGAGCCACACCAGAGGGATAGTGCCATGTACTTTTGGCTGACAAATTAAATACTCTACAAAAGCTGAACCAATGCCCAGACTTTACTCGCTCACAAATACAGTACAAATCACATAATGTGTCCCTAAAGGCTAATAAACGACAAGATGATAGTACTATTGGCGCTGCCTGACAACAGACTAACTGCTTAAAAGGACTATTTACACTCCCACCTCTAATAGACTGAATGTGTGCGCCGTGACCCAATCCTCTTTATTACCTTGGGGAAAAAGCGGCAGTAGTCCCGAGTCAGGACCATCTCGGCCACGTCTTTCAGCCCCTCCAGGCCAAGCATGTCTGCTGCTAACACAGCCTGACTGAAATCAAAAGACACACACATATATCTTGACATTTCTGCGAAATCTGAATAAAGCCATTGCATTTTTGCATGTACCACATTGGAAGAAAGGAAATGTCACTACAGAGTGTGTTTACCTGATATTTGTTCCTGGTGGGAAGTCTAGGATGGCACCGTACATGAAGTGAAGCAGAATCTCCATTTCATCTGGACCCAGACTGATTGATTAAAACAAAAAAAAAACATTCAGATTATGACATTTTACAAGCTGCACAAAATTGGCTATTATTTTACAAGGTCTCATTTGTAAACATTACTTAACACATTTCCTAATATATTTTTATAACATTTATCTACCTTTTTTAATGTTACATAGTAAAAAATGTATTAATAAATGTTAAAATTAACATTAAGATTAATAAATGCTGTACAAGTATTCATGTTAACTATGTAGTTTGTAGTTAACTTGCATTAAAAAATGAGACCTTATTAAAATAAATGTTTTTTTTCTAAAATGTGCTGTTAAAGACCCTTAGACCTTCTTATTTTTCAAGAAAGTGTGTCACAGAGCTCAGAAAATCAGCAACTAGGATTATATTCTCCTGTTCTTCGACCATTTAGTGTAAAAGCTAAGTGTGGTTTTTGAATAAAATCAGCTCTGATCTCATACAAGGACTAAAATTCACAAAAGTCTCATTTTTATACATATCATAGATTGAACTGCCTGGCATGAAACACTACACAAATTATCCTGGTTTTCCTAGACAGACTGAGCTATGAATAATTGATAGCTGGTAGGCTGAAAGATCCTCATCAGGTAGAAGGTCTGTCTGAGAACTCACGCTGAGCTCTGGGATATGCAAGATCACACACATGACCTCTCAACTTAACTGGTTTTGTGAATATAAGTGGTTATCATCTGTTGTTAAAGTGGCCAGCAGTATCAAGTTGAATATATATGTGGTGAGTAAAAAAATCTTTTATAGGTGCTTTGAAACTCAAGAGTTCCTAGTAAGAGAAACCAGTAAAAGAGGACTCAACAAGAGCTACATAGAGTTTATTATAATAACAGGCTGGCTGTAGAGTACCCTTTACATATACTTTACCTTCTAATCATGACAGAGTATTTGATACTTGTATTACTACTATTTTTCAGTCATTTATCCCATTTTGATGGGTGTTCTGCATAACCTACCCCTGCAGAGTGATACACTGACGCAAACTCTCCATCCAGCTGCCACACAACATCGCTCGGAAATACTCTGAGCGCGCACACAGAATGGCCCTGTGGGAAAGGAGAAACACACATACACACAGACAATGTCAGCTTCCCCTATCACTCACACACGCTTCACACCACATTACCCCGGCTCGATATTTGTAACGCAGCCCTGGGAGATGTATGTGCATGTGTGTATTCGTGTGTATTATTTACTGACTGATATGCTTCGGCATGTAGGAAAAAATCAAGAAAATAAAGAAGACCTCATGAAATTGGGGAATGGAGATGTAATGGTTTATTTCAGTATTATTTTAGAAAATGATGACGAATGTGGCTCTGTCTCAAAACCTAGAGAGCTGATTAACTAGGTTTCAACATTGTCCTGAAAATAAAGAAACAGGAAAAAACATTTAAAATTCCAGTTCTAAACAAACATTCCAAGTTTTAGAAATGTACTATTTTATATTTTTGGGGACTTCATATGAGTTGAAATACATTTAGTCCATTTTCATATATTATTAAGCAGCAGGTTTGTCAAAATATATTTCTATCATGACAACATGACAAGAACAGTTTAGAATGGTATGGAAATGACAAGATTAATGTATTTGGTCTTGGCAGAATTGATCTGCTGTGCTGTAGAGCAAGTAATGCCAATACATACACAGACATACTGTAAGCATGTGAGACACACTGACAGCATACACGAAATTACCCATAGCAGATCTAAACAAGTGGAGCTGGGGGAGGTGGAGGGTTTCTGATAGCACACTGCAAGACTTGCTTACAGCAAACACTGAACCAAATTATTTAAATGTTGATTAACAAGCTCACAATCTCTGCAACAGAGATCAATCAGTTTGTGCCACGTAATGATATGACTACACCCCTACTAATATATATATATATATATATATATATATATATATATATATATATATATATACACACAGTATATTATACATACCCTGACACATTTTACTAAGTTGCATTTTACTATATACAGTGGTGGCCAAAATTATTAGAACACAAGTATTTTCACCAGCTAAAAAAATAGTTTTAAGGAAATATCAGTTTACATTTCCAAGCATTCATTTTGCAATTAATTGTAATAATCCAGTGAGATTTTTGTTTGCACAACCCAAGGAGTCTGACAACAGCCAGTGCTCCACAAAGAGATCTGATCTCATCATCATCCAGTCTGTCTGGAATGACATGAAGAAACTGAACAAACTGAGACAGACTAAATCCAGAAGAACTGTGGCAACATCTCCAAGATGCTTCAAGAGGACTACCTGCAAAGCTACCTGAAAAACTATGCGCAAGTGCACTTAGGGCAAAAGCTGCTTTAAACGCAAAGGATGGTCACACCAAATGTTGGTTTAATTTAGTTAATAGAAGTTAATTGATAAAGAAAATCTATTTATTATTAAAAATCTAGACATTATTTTTGACAGTATCTTCATTTTACAGCATTTTTACACAAGCGTCTAAAACCTTTAACAGTACTGTAGCTTTGCAGGTAGGTCTCTTGAAGCATCTTGGAGATGTTACCTAACCAGTTTATGAAGCAACAGGCTTTTATTATCAAACAACATTTCCCACCATCCTCTACAGCAGCACAAGAATGATGAAATGCATAGATAATGCATACATTACACACTTAATGCACATCCTTTGCTCTTCATTTGTTGCACCAAATCATAATTACGATTTCTGAAGCCATAAGTAGGCACATCCCTGAAGGCAGCATTAGATACAGCTGGTGACACTTCACATGCTTGACAGTCTACATCCTGCTCTCTTATGTCCCACATCTTCTCCCTCCCAGCTCTCCTTTATCTCTCTCTCAGCCAACAGCCCTATTATTCTCCATCTGTCATAAACATTCACTATAAATAGACTCTTATTTCTAATGTGTCACTTGCTCCTGGTCTCCTCTCAGAACAAACTGCAGCTCTTACAGTGATGACTGAGGGAGGCTAAAAATAACGCTTACAAAAAATGTCTAAAATTTTTTGCCTTGGCCAATTTTGTCCTCACTTGATGAAATGGATTGTGGCAGAGATGGATCTATTTCAGATGAAGCATCACCAATTGTTGTCCATTTCGTTCATTTGTCAGACAGCCCTCAGATGTGCACTCCACTCTATTCCTTCTTCACAGCTTGATATCCGTTCCAGTGAAATGATAAAACAAATTCCCACTTTTCCAACAAATTTGTAGAGCTGCTATTGTGGGTTCTATTTACTATTTATTAGGGTGGATTAGAAGCCTGAAAGTGTCACACTCAAAAAATGGCAATCAAACTGTATAACTGATGATACAGTCAAACCAAAAATTATTCAGACACCAGATATAATTTTTGATATATTTTTACTAGTGGGTGCAGGACACTATAGTTCATTTATGTAAGTGAGGATAACAAAATAAAGTAAACTTTGACATATTATACCCAAAAATTCTTTACCGGTCTAAAATACTGGACTATCAGTAAAATTGATAAAAAAATTGTGACCAAAAATCATTCAGACACTTTGGTCAGGTCCATGTTTTGCTTAAGTGTTTTTTCTTTAATTGCTTATGCAACCTTTTTACACCACAGACTGAACAAAATTAAGCATTGCTTGGTAACTGGTTAACCTAAATTGGTATTATCTAATTATCTTAAATTTAACAGCTGACAGCTATTCAGCCTAATTCATTACATACCTTTCCATTAAAGTTACCCGACATTATCAAGATGAATTTGTTCTGACACAGTTTAACTCTGAGTTCTTATCATATTTAATTACCATTTTCTAAACTATAGTGAATAAACTGTGATAATGTGAGAAATGTTGAAGAAGGTGTCTGAATAAATTTTGGTTTGACTGTACATACATTTATCCACTAACCCACAAAATTCAACAGCTGTGGATGACAGTCAAATTAGATATGTCACAAGTTTAACTGGCTAATTGGATTTATTATTCCCTCTAAAATGTTTTAATGTTGTTTTATGTGAGAAGAAAACAGCAATTCAATTTGCCAGAGAACTGATTTTTTTGGACATTTCTAATTGTAATGTTGTCATTTTAGTTTCAAATTAGACTAATAATAATACATGTCATTTTCAATTATTTGTACACGGTCTGTTTAATATTCATAAACTAGCCATGCATAAAAGTTAAGCACTTTAACTGGGTGATAAGATTTATAGCTCCCTCTAAAATATTTTAATGTTGTTTTATGTTAAAAAATAGGAACTCAATTTTTCAAAGAACTTATTTAAGATTTGTGGACATTTTTAATTGTAAGGTTATCATTTCATTTTCAGATTAGAAAAATACATATTATTAATGAATCTACTTAAAAGAGTCATTTTGAATTATTTGTACAAGGTCCATTTGATATTCATAAGCTAGCCATGCGTGAACATCCAACGAGTACATCTTTGCAAACCAACCTGAAACTGTCCCCACTAATTATTTAAAACAAAATTATGCTTATCCACCTGCTTTATAGTGACTTACAGCTGATTGTATAACATTTCATTCTGAATGTGTGTGCCTGTAAGAGGCACATATGTGTGTGATAAAAGATCATCCTCATCTCCTGGTAGATGTATGGACAGATGAGGGAGGGTTGATGAAAGTGAATAAGAGATGAGACAGAGATTAGCAGTACTGTTTCGGTGTGTGTATCCTGCAGTGAGACTGACAGATCTGCAGCAGTCACCTCAAGCCTGACATACTGATCAGGACTGCAGACGTCTTTCTCCATCCACACAACCCAAACCCGCAGAGATGCTGCTACCGGCTGATGATGAGGAGAGCCTGTTGCTATAGTAACAGGTCATGGCAACTGCTCTAACCTCTGCAGCACCAAACAAAGGTGCTAACGAGACACTCAATGACAGGAAACTACACTGATATGACAGTGTTTTACTTGACCTATGCTGCACATGGATATCATTACAGATTAATCACTACAGATTAGTGTGCTGTATGCAAAATATGATGTTTTGTATTGGTTTTCAATGCTAGATTAGAATAAGTTAGGAAAAACAGTTTCCTTCTGATTAGCTTCGCCTTTACTGCTTCATAAAGGAGTAAACTGTAATTCTGCCACCTTCTGGCCATTTATGATTTAGCAACATTAACTGGCTACAGTGAAGTCTGACCATCCAGCACTGATTGAAAATTAGGGATGCACAGGCCAGGTATCAGCTGATATTAGAGATTTTTGGTATCGTTATCAAGCTATATTTCATACACATTTACTGATGAACTGTACATGCTAATTTTACCTACATTGTTATGATTAGATCTATACTGTTAGCTCACTTAAAGTTCATTTTTAAAAGCACGATGATAAATGTTAAAACTTCTGATGATTTTAATCTCAAAAGGAATATTTATTTTTTATACAAAACTGTTAAAATAACAGTGTTCTATTTTAAAATTCTACTATTTTAAAATATAATTTATTCCTGTGAAGCAAAGCTAAATTTCAGAGTCATCAGAGTCACATGATCTTTCAGAAATCATTCTAATATGCTGATTTATAATCAATGTTGGAAACAGTTTGCTGCTTAATTTTTTTTGGGACCTGTGATACTTTTTTCAGGATTCTTTGATAAATAAAAAGTTAAAAAGAACAGTGTTTATTAAAATAGACATTTTGTGTTATAATATACACTACTATTGTATTGTTTGGGGTCAGTAAATTTTTTCTTTCTTTTTTTTTTTTTCAATTCAGCAAGGATGTGTTAAATGGATAAAAAGTGATAGTAAAGACATATTGTTTTTAACTTTTTATTCATTAAAGTATTAAAGAAAAAAGTATCACAGGTTCCAAAAAAATATTAAGCAGCACAGCAGTTTCAACACTGATAATAAATCAGCATATTAGTATGATTTTTGAAAACTGTACTAATGATGCTGAAAATTCAGCTTTGCTTCACAGAAATAAATTATATTTTAAAGTATATTAAAATAGGAAACCAATATTATAAATTACAATAATATTTCACAATCTTACTGTTTTTTCTGTATTTTTGTACAAATAAATACAGCCTTGATGAGCATAAGAGACTCTTAAAAACATTAAAAATCTGACTGATCCCAAACTTTTGAACGGCAATGTATAGATTGGGGCTTGTTTGTCTAAAAAAATGGTAGACCATGTTTTGGGTTTTTGGCAAGCTTGTTTGCGTGCCATTTTCATTTGGTGCTGCTAGTTTTTTGTTTAATTTTTATAACAGTTCATCAATAACCATGCTAGCAAGAGTCTTATTGTCAGTGTTGAACATCTGCATGAAGCACTGGGTTTGAGTGAAGAGCCACAGTTGAGTGGTTAATTCTCACACACAAAAAAAAGCTGCTGTACTAAGCAGTGTAAGTGAAAGAGAACGTCGCAACTGATAAAATGATATACTTGGAATCAGTAAACCTCCATGTAACAAGCGCCAAATGTCTTTTGAATTCTTCCAATTTTTTTTTGTTACAAATGATATTGTATGCATGCAATATTACAAAAGTTTATATTTCCACATGCATTTTCTTTTTAAAAAGTTTAAGATGTGTTTCAGAACTTACGTCCCTCATTTGCTTAATGACAGCAACACTTGAGCTCAGGGACGCATTAATGCACAGATTTCCATGGGCTGAAGCTCAGGGGCCCATGCTGGGGAGGCTCCTATTTGCTGCATGATGCAGCATGCTCCAATAATTATTTTCACATATAGGAATTTACAGCAGTAACAACTGCATTCTATAACCAAACTCATACTCGTACATTTTCATTTTCATTACTAATTTTGTAAGCTCTGCTATGTGAACAGAACCAGACCAGACAACTAGCTTTCTGTAACGTCATACAGTGCAGGAAAGCCACTCTTTGCTGCACGTCGGTAGAGTAATTTACAAAGGTGTGGATATAATCTGTGTGTCTTTTGAAGATTTTAGATCAGGTCTTCCACTGGAGCTGTTTCAGTGAGTTTTGTGGTCTGTGTGCAACTCAAATACTCTGCTCTCATTCTGTTGTCAGTTAATGTGACGCATGAACTCAAGACTTCTGTCAATTCAAATGTGACAAGACTTTACAGTATCATATTACTTTAATCACTGTCACTATGATTACAATTGATAGAATTTGAAACGCTAATCTCTACCAAAAGTGACATTCGTCAAAAATTGGATTTTACTGATGTTATCAAGGACTTTTCAGATTGAAAAACAAAGAAGAACAGTATCTAAAGTCATGTAATTTATTCATACATTAGCACAAATTGAAATGTCTATGTGTTGACTAATGGCCTAGTGACATGCTGTAGCCCAGGGACCTCTGGTTATCTAAAGGTACCACTGCTTGAGCTGCATGAACTTGTGTAAAGCCTAAGGATCATGTTATCCAATATGATTTGAGAATTTTTCAAAGAGCATCTTCTGCTTCAATGGAAGAAAGAAAATCTGACCTTTTTTACATTGTAAGGTTACAATGTCAGATTTGCTTATTTGATGTGGTGGCCAGAAAGAGGTATGGTCCCCCACAAAGCAACCTGAACACCTTCAGCACCACGGAGAGCCCCATCAGAGGAAGCAACAAGGGCTGGGCCACCCAGTAAGAGGGTTCAGGACCAGGGATAGCTCCAACACAGGTGTTCACCTTTTCTCATCTAACAGGGAGTCTCAGCTGCAGGCTGTTAGGGACAATCAACAACTACCACATAAAAGGGAACAGAGAGGCCTCAGTACTCTCTAAGCCGGGGAGATAAGCAGATGCTGAGCGCTGGACCCCCCTAAACCGAGACAGAACAAGTTCTTGAGGACGGAGGCTCAGTGGGATCGTGAGTAGCCTGAACATCTTTGACTAACCCTCCATCTCTTCTGTCTTCCCTTCAGAGAGACTGATCTGCTGCCCCAGAGCCAACCCCAGAAAGAAGAAAGACTTTAGTTATGGCTTTCCCCTATCCCTCTCCCTCACCTTATTGTGAAATAAAGAGAGTTGAGTTCTGTTCCACCAAACTCCTGCCTGGCACATTGTCTATGTAGATAACTCGAGCTGATCTCACCAAATCTTGTTCAAGGGCTTGCATAGATTACTGACCTAGAAATCTTAAATATCTTCATGATTTTAAGCCATAGTTTTGTTTTAAACTTAAACTTCCTTTTTTACAAGTTTAAATGAAATTGAATACCAAATTTGCAAGCAAAGAGCTGCAGAAAGCTGGTCATGATTATTTTACCTGTGTGCTGAAAAGACTCTATCTGCCACCTGGATGCAGATGTCAGACATATCAGCCCTCTGATACAGAGCCAAAAGATCTACCCCAAGCCCTGATGCTGGCTCTGAACCTGACAAACAAACAAATTAAACCAAATGAGTAACAAGGGCACAGCAAGTAATGGTGGCTCTTACTAGTCACAAACAGACATTAGCGGTAATGCAGCTCCAGTGGGCAGAACTACACTGTTAAAAAAAAAAAGTTGAGCCAACTTAAAATTTTAAGGCAACCAGCTTCAGCAGATTTGAGTTTTCTCAACTTGTTAAGTTTATACAACAAAAAGTTGAGAGAACTCAATCTGCTGAAGCTGGTTGCCTTAATTTTAAGTTGGCTCAACTTTTTATTTATTTTTTTTACAGTGTAGTCAGTAAAGAATAACAGGATTTCTGGATCAAATCGGTAAAGAAAAAAGTATGTAAATTCTATCTGGAAAAGTTGTCAATACCTGGGTCAGAGCTGACCTGAGAGTCAACATCATGGCCATCTGCAGCAGTGCCGTTAACTACCAGCGAATGGCCGTTGTGTATATTTAAGGCGCTATTCTCCTTCACTAGGCACTTGTCTTCTGTGTACACTTTTCTGTTACAGAAAGCCCAACATATATGTTACCAAACATGTATAGCACAAGTCTTTCACAGACTGGTACAGGACTGATCTATGGTTTTATTTTACATTTTTAAGGGATGAAAAACTATTTTACTGCTATTATAATAATGATACAGAAAATGCTATTATGTACTGTATAAAGTCCTTGAGGGCTGCAGGTTCAGTCCCCTGCAGGTGGATGACAGGTGTAGTTGCTTCGGTTCCCTGCAGGAGGTGAGGAGCTCGGGCCAGCAGCACCGCCCTGTGGGCCTTCAGCTGAACAGCAGAACCCACACACAGAATGACGTCAGTCTCCTGCTCCTCCTGCAGCAGCCTGTTAGAGAAAGACATCTTCATCAAAATAATATAAAACCAAATGCAGCAGTTCTTTTACTGAAACAACATTTTGTCCTTTAACAAACAAATTGCTCAGCACCCCTTGTTATTTTGCTGCAATCAGCAAAACACCGCTGCTACATTAGGGATTTTTCATGTTAAAAAAAGTGTAGCCTAGTGGTTGAAGAATTTTAATTTTCAGCCCAGATTTTCATCTAACACCACCTAACAACAATTTCACTAAAACTGCTGTATAAACACACATTTCTATTCTAAAGTTCTACATTGTTACGAAAGCCTGTTTCCTCCTTAGGGTTGGGTATCGTTTGGGTTTTTTTCTATACCGGTGCCAAATCGATACTTTTAAAACGGTGCCGGTGCCTGAACCGATACTTACATATATATATATACACACACACATACACACACACATACACACTGTATATGGAAATCATGAAGCTCCAGGAAATCCCCAATATGGACAAAGGCATTGCTATAGCTGTAACTGAGTAAACAGAAGTATATAAACGTTTTGAATGATAAAACAAATACATTAAACACTCGACTACGACAATATATAGTTTGTCTGTTATTCAAGCCATCTCTGGTATTTCCATAATAATTAAGTATATTTATAATCCATTGCTAATCAATGCATTAGTAGCCTATGGAACATATTTTCTGCCTCATTCTGTGACAAGAAGAGAATCAGATCACAAAAGGAAGCATGGTGTTGTGGACTAAAAAGGTTATAATGTTCTCTTTTGTTGGACAACAGGTTTAAAAACGTGAATACAAGAGAGTTTTAGCTTTAGGCATTTTAATTAAAGCTAGGGCTGGGCGGTACAGAGTTTGTACGATATATCGATATATTCTTTATAAGCGATACGGTATGAAGCAATATCATTAATATTGATATACCGTAGTTTGATACGAGCGCATCTGATAAAAATATCTAGGGAGGACTGAACTGCTGCGGAGAAAGTGCATAATACAATTTGTTCTAAACATGTGACAAGCTTTATATGAAGGGCTTTAAAAAAAATAGTAGCCTTATGGTTTGTACTGCCAGTTTGTGCTCACGCTCTCCCTGTCAGATGCTCCGACAGAAAAGCTGCGTGTGCCGCTGACAGAGATGCTTTTCGCACTGCTTACCGTGTTTGCTGCTTTCCAGAATAACACAACTTTGGCATTTCACAGGTATATTCTCCATCTGTAAATGTTAGAAAGCCATGGAAATGGCGATGACAGTCAGAAGTGCGTGAGCTTTTGCTTGCGTACTCTCCTCACAACCACAGACTTCATTTAGAACTAGCGCTGCCGCAAGATGCCAAACGGACAGAGTAAATAATGAAATAGGAGCAATGAACAGGAGCTGCCAGCAATTTGACTAAAATATACATTTTGCTGAAATTAGACAAGGACAATGCGTGACATATGTGAAATTTTAAACCTACAAGCAAGTGTATTTGTATGATAAGCACTAACTGTAAAGTGTAATGGGGTAATCAAAATAGCCTTACCATATTAGTCTGTGCTTTTTTGTTAAATTAAATTTTTAGTTTAGTAAATTTAATCAGTTTTTAAAAGAACATTATTTTTGTCTTTAGATTGCAATGTTACAATGGCAGTTAGAATGTAATGTGATTTAACCTTTTTGCACATAATATATGCTCATTCACTTTATTTCAACAATCCAAATACAGAATACCGAGATATATACCGTATAACGCATATCAGCCAAAAAACAGAGACAAGAATTTTGCACATATATTCCAGCCTACTTGGGCTATTGGCTTAGCTTTCATTAAAGACTGAGCACAATTAAGCCGTCAGGGCAAGTGTAATTTCTGCATTCACGCGCTCCTCGGATGCTCTCATTTCCAGAGTAGTGCTTTTAAGTCGGAATGTGAAAACAGCACACTCGCGTTACTACAAAGATGTGTTGGACTTGTATTATTAGAGCTTTCCGACTTGAGTTCACATGCATTTTCTCAGTCGGGAAATAATTTTTCACGTGCGGTGCTGGTGATGATGCTTCTTACGTTCGTTTCGGAGAAACAAAGGACAAATATTTTAATTGATCGCTCAGGCATGGCACCGAAATGAGGCACCGAAATCTGCGTTCTGATTCGGTTCTAGTACATATCGGTTACTTAGGTACCGGTGCCATATTGGTACCGGGTTTCGGTACCCAACCCTATTCCTCCTGAGTTTAAAACATGAAAAAGTCACACTATGAGATATAAAGTTATGAAGTAAAGTCTTAATTATGAGAAATAAAAAAATGATAAAATCACTCTGTGAGATACAAAGTCACAATTGTGAGATATAAAGCCAGCATAAAAAGTCCAAGAAAGAGGAAAGGTGTAAAAAGAAAAAGCAAGAAGGAAAAAGAAAGAACAAACAACAAAGACTAACCAGAGGTATTGGTAGTATTCTATGGAGCTTGAAAATGTATATTAATATTTCTTGTAATTGCGATCTCACTGACATTATATTTTATTTTAAACTCAACATCTCAGTTATCCATTTTATATTTTAGTAAAGCAGGCCTTCATTGTGTAGTAACAGGTTGACATACGACATATTAAAACACAGCACCACTGTCTTTAGAGAACACCATACTGAGGTACTAAATCTCTTCAACTTCACATCCACATCAACATCACTGTCAGCATCATTTTGGCATCTTCTGCTGCAGTGTGACGAATTTAGGTGACCCAGAATCCCAAGTAGCCCTAGGCCTTTGTGTTGGGCGTTGGTGTGACTGCAGTCCTCTCTCCTCCAATGTAAGCATAGATAGATGAAGAAGAAAGGGAGAATGGAGCTGCATTTCCATCCTAACTAAAACTGCTTCTCCATCAGTAGTAATTATGACATCAAGTGGGATGCCACAAGCTTACAGATGGCAAAAGACTAAAGTACACTTCAGTTTGAAATGAAAAAGAGGATACTACATTTAAATTGTTAGGACTCACTATGACAATATGTTAGGTTTCTTCTTTCAAGACTAGTAGTCTCAAAAGAACAATAGTAGGGGTGTACCAATATTACAATTCCGGCCAATACTGATAATTTAGTTGATAATAATTGTATTATTATGGGAAATAACTAAAAAAAAAAAAGGATAATATTACAATTCAAATACTATTTTTGTCTAAATAAATAAAAAATAAAAAATTAGGCATCACAACTATATAGTGTGCAGTGTGAAAAAAAACTGAATATTCATTTTGAGATCTGCTAAAGATTACAAATCAACAATGTTTAAATTAAGTGACTGTCAGATGACAGGAAAGGTAATATAAATCTAAAAATAAAGGAAATGAGCATGCACAATTAAATATCCAATATTAACCAATAACAAAGAAACAAAGAAATAAATAAATGTTATCTAATCTAATATTAGATGACTGGTACTGACATATTGTGCATCCATAAACAATAAGACTACTTTTCCTTAACTGCTGACTTTTTTTTTTTTTAATGCTACACTGGTGAACAGAATTATTTATTTTAAAAATGTACTAATAAAAAAAGTCTAAATACATTTTTTTGAATAAAAAAATCTCTCTTTTTTATTTCCAAACTCTTAATTGGTAGACTGCATGTACACATAAAGCAAATGATCAGAGTTTGCATATGAAATCACCAAAGGGAGTGGCATGAGCTGTGCAAACACTAGAGCAGGTTAGCGTGATTTGACTACACTGGTTGCTAAGAGTGCATCATATAATAACACTGATATTCCAGGCTCTGAAAACTTCAGACAAGATTTGAAAAAGAATAACAAAGGTCTTTAATGTTAAAGGGGATAATTACCGGTTCAGATCTCTCGACAGAGCATTTGCCAGTCGCTTCTTCAGCTGGTTTCTGCATTTGCGCTCTTTAGATTGGAACTCCCTGGCAGCCTCAGTGGACGACATGTTATTGCCAAACTGCTGAGCCCATACATCAGCACATTTCTGTGATGATAAACATCTGATGAGAGAAACAGAAAACACAATTCAGTCTTTAAACCACAACAACTACAACAATAAATGATGATGATCACAAATTTACTATTAATGATGCTTTTGTCGAAAGTGTCCTAAAGTATATTTATAATTCTTTGTGGGCAATCAATATCAATATCTGCTTTGTTTAATTTGTTTGTTTGTTTATTTTGTTTTAGAAGGGTTATATAAAATCCTACTCCATATGGGGCAAAAGATATTGTGTGAAAGGTACAGCAATATATATCCACTGGGAAGAAATCTATAAAATAAATATTACATATAATATAAATTCTATATTAATTATTTGTGTGTACAATCAACATTTTATGTACAAAAGAAACGATATCCTCAATACTGCTCATTACATGTATTATTTTTCCAAATAATGTTGATATATGTTATGGAAATTAAAAATGAGGAGCGTAGCACATTCTAGTCAGATTTTTATTACCATCATACATAATATCAAAAACAACACCATATTATACTAAAATCCACATGAATGTTGATAAAGGCAATGATTATATCTTTATTTTGGTCGTAATGTGGAAAAAAAACAGATGAAATATAGTTTAAAGAGGTTATCTTCTCAAGACATTATTTATACTCTCACTTTATATCTCTCTCTATATTGTATACAATAGACGCAATTTAACTAACATTTATATCAAACAATATTTAAAATTCCTTCAAAAATGTTTCTGAAACCAATGACAGGGCGTTTAGAACTGACACACTTCTGTTAAATGTGGTTTGAACGCCAGTTACCCAGATCTTTGACCTCGACAACTAAGTTAAAGATGGTTAAGCTAAGAGTATGCATTTTAATAATTAAGTAAATAATTTATTATTAAAGTGTAGACTCATCTGGCTTAATTGCTCTTATGAGACAAATAAAAGTCAATATGTTAAAGCTTAGATGGACAAATCTAATCCATTTAATGTTTCGCACTGTTAGCATGATTAGCATTCACACCTTTGAGTTACCATATCAGAGCGCTATCAAAACAAGCCTGCTTGAATACACCAGTCATAAAATAATAATATTTACACAAAATCTCTCCAAATATTCCACACTGTTGTGCTAAATGTTTAAATAACGGGTGTGAATGTGTATTCATTGATTCAGAATGCTAGCCATTAGCTTTAAACTGTCATTAACCAAAAATAGATCATATTTCTATTACTCACACCTATAAGTTTATCTACATTTATCTACAAAAAGAAGAATATTCATATCGCCCTGCAAATGGTAAAACGAGACCACTGAGGTACAATGACATTTCAAAAGCCTCTGTGATGATGTCGTGTTGTCAATGACAACTGGATGAGGAGACTTACCTCACGCGCTGAACACCGCGTCATTCTCAAAGTTAAACATCCACATCTGCACTTAAATGTCCACAAATGATTCTGATAGCGAAAGTGACTTTTAGCAGTCCACGCGAAAGTGACAGCTAACACAGCCTTCACAATTTACATGGGGAGTGTTGCCTGGGAGTTGGGAGTATTTCTTCTTTTGTTTTGCTGCCCTCATGCGGTGCAAGTGTGAATTGCATGACATGCAAAGTAGGTGAAGGTTGTCAAGTTAGATTTGTGCCAGTTGTGTGTAGTTAAACGAAAGTTTTCAAGCAACAAACCAAATTATAAACTGAGAGATTCCGAATGAATGAACGTATGAATTAATAAATGTTAAATTTAGACTTATTCTTACGGGTATTTTCCTCGTTTCAAAGTGCGCTTTGTTTTCATTTTAGCCTGTGAAGATGATCTTGTCAGCTTCTACTTTCATACAAACAACCGACAACAATCAAAACAAAAGATTGTTAAAGACATGTTAAAAACCTCAGAGCAAACAACATATGAACTGAGGACCACTTTTGTTCAATGAGGATGTTGTTTTCTGCTTTTGATGTCAGTGATTTCATACAAACGCTCAGTAGGTTGATGGTAGTCAACATGATGCTTTTGTTCAAAACAATTTTTAACAAACAACCTTTATGACCCAAATGCCTGTAAAAGAACGTGACCCTATGCTTTTCTAGATTAAAAGTTTTCAGCTGTGGTGTTTGAAATATAAGCTATTTTAATATTATAAATATGAAATGTTTAAGTCCACGGGTTTGTGGGTTTATCCTGACAGCTCTCTTGGCTCTCGAATGACTAGAATTTAGAAATTTTAGAAATTTATAGCCTACATTTTATATACTTCTGATATTCACTGTGACAGTGTTTGTTAACTGCTATTGATGGTTAATCTTGGTTTATGTGATATAAAAATGAGGAGTGACTGAAGTTTTTGGATTGACAGATGCTCCATATTGCCTTTTTTCAGTGTTGGGGAATACAGTTTTCCTATTTGAAATAATATTGAATTTGAGTCTGTATCAGAAATATTTTTATTAGAATATAAACTGATATTAAATTATATAAGTGGTGTGCCATACTATACTATAATCCGCTACTGTTTAACTGTGTGGAAAACACTTTTCTGGAACGATGGCAGCTTCATAAGTCATAAGTAGGAACATAAGTCAGTGTCCTTAAGCAGAAGATGCAAAAGCAGAGGCAGAAGCAGAGACTTCTTCTCCCTCTAGCTTCTTTCCCACAGGGAGCACCCAAGCACATCAGGACCGCACAGGGAGCACCCCTTTGTTCCCCACAGGGAGAGCCTAAGCCTGCCTTGTTTCCACATGGCACACTCATTCCTGCCCTTTTCCCCCCAAGGAACACTCGTTCCCACCTCCTTTCTGCAGGCAGCACCCGCGCCACCTCTTTTTCCACAGACATCACCTGTGCCCTGGTGGAGCAAAGGAGCCTTTAACAAAGCTAGTCTTATGCATTATAAGAAATTCTTTTATATTATATTTCAAAAAGGTAAAAGTCATATGTCATTACATTTTGTCTAAGCACCAATTAAAACGATATTTGTCACATTCTTCAATCTGTCTGTCTTTAATGTGCTACTACTGCTTTGTGCTTTTATGCTGATTTCAACATTTAGTAGGAGAGTGAGACTGTTTCTTGAAACCAGTCATAAGTAGCACGGGTATATTTGAAGCAATATCAAAAATTACATTGTATGGGTCAAAATTATCGATTTTTCTTTTATGCCAAAAATCATTAGAATATTAAGTAAAGATCATATCCCATGAAGATATTTTGTAAATTTCTTACCATAAATATATCAAAACTTAATTTTTGATTAGTAATATGCTTTGCTAAGAACTTCATTTGGACAACTTTAAAGGCGATTTTCTCAATATTTAGATTTTTTTTGCACCCTCAAATTCCAGATTGTCCTATCCTGACAACCCTAACCTAACTTTCCTCATCAGTGGAAAGCTTATTTATTCAGCTTCCAGATGATGTATACAGTGCCCTCCACTAATATTGGCACCCTTGGTACATATGAGCAAAGGTGGCTGTGAAAATAAATCTGCATTGTTTATCCTTTTAATCTTTCATTCAAAAAAATTCACAAAATTCCAACCTATCACTGAAGTAAAACAATTGAAAGTGAGGGGAAAATCTCATTGTGAAATAAATGCTTTCTCTAGTTCATGTTGGCCACAATTATTGGCACCCAATTATTGCAATGTCCTTTTTCCCAAGATAGCAACCCTGAGTTTTCTCCTGTAATGCCTGAAGAGTTTGGAGAACACCTGATAAGAGACCAGAGACAATTCCTTCATGCAGAATCACTCCAGATCCTTCAGATTCACAACTCCATGTCGGTGCTTCTCCTCTTTAGTTCACCTCACTCATTTTCTACAGGGTTCAGGTCAGAGGACTGGGACAGCCATGGCAAAAGCTTCATTTTGTGCTTAGTGACCCATTTTTGTGTTGATTTTGATGTTTGTTTTGGATTATTGTCCTGATGGAAGATTCAACCACAGCCTATTATAAGATTTCTAACAGAGGCAGTCAGCTTTAGATTTTTTATCTGTTGATATTTAAGAGAATCCATGATGCCTTGCATCTGAACGAGGTGTCCAGGACCTCCTGCAGAAAAACAGCCCAACAGCATTAAAGATCCAGCAGTATATTTATCCATGGGCATGGGGTACTTTTTATCCTTGTTTGTACTAATCCCACCTAGTGGGTTTGCTGCCAAAAAGCTCTTTTTTTAGTTTCATCTGACCATAGAAGCCAGTGTCTTTTGAAGTTCCAGTCGTGTCTGACAACTGAATATGCTGGATTTTGTTTTTTGGATGAGCGAGGAGAATTTTTCTTGAAACCCTCCTGAACAATATGTGGTGATGTAGGGGCTGTTTGTTATATTTTTTTTTTAGGCTTTCTGATTCCCAGACTCAGCTAATCTCTGCAATTCTCCAGCTGTGATCCTTGGAGAGTCTTTGGCCTCTCAAACTCTCCTCCTCACTGTGCATTAGGATGATATAGACAAACGTCCTCTTCCAGGCAGATTTGTAACATCTTTAGTTGATTGGAACCTCTTAATTATTGCCTTGATGTGGAAATGTGGATTTTCAATGCTTTAGCTTTTGTCTTACAGCAACTTTCTAAGCTCAACAATCTTGTTCTGCACATCAGAACTTTATTGTTTGGTTTTACTCCTTGTGATGGATGATTAAGGGAATTTGGCCTTTGTTTTCCTTTGGAACAGGAAGTCATAGCTGGACAATTTCATGCTCCTAGTCTCCGTGGTATGCTAAAAAAAATGTAAATATGAGTGGGAATATACTTCAGAGATATTTTACTCATAAGAATTTCCAGGGGTGCCATACACTGGCCAACATGCATTGGAGAAAAACATTTATTTTATCATGAGATTTTCTCCCCACTTTCAACTGTTTTACTTCAATGATAGGTTAGAATTTTGTGAATTTTTTGAATGAAAGATCAAAAGGATAAACAATGCAGATTTATTTTCACGGCCACCTTTGCTCAGATTTACCAAGGGTGCCAATATTAGTGGAGGGCACTGTAAATCTCAATTTCAAAAAATTGACCCTTATGACTGGTTTTGTGGTCCTGGGTCACACACACACACACACACACACACAGATATATATATATATATATATATATATATATATATAAATATTTCTAAATATATTAGATGTTGCGCTGCCAGGTAAAGCCAAACAGAATGACCTGTGTGTGTGAAATGTAATTACCATGTTTATAGGGACATATTTGTGTTAATTTGTGTTAATAAAGTATTTACATGGTACTTCAAAGTACTTTAAAACATGTTCTGTGGTATTAACACAAATATGTCACTATAAGCATGGTAATAGTGTATGAAGATGGTATTCATCATTCAGTTCTATGGTAGATATTAGCATCTGATACCATCACTTTTTTGTAAGGGTAATGAGCTGCCAACCTGACTCTTTGTTTTAAACAATTTAAGAGAATGATTACACAGAATTTGCACTTATTTTTATTTGTTTTATTTTTGATTTATTCTTTTCTTGTACATTGCGAGAAGGTTGAAATTTTTTATATAAAGTGGATCATTAAAAATAAATAAACAAATAAATAAATAAATGTGCTTAGAATGGAGTCATTAATGTGGAAGAATAATAATAAAATCTCAAAATAAATAGCTCACACCTATACATGACAGCTTGATTTATAATAGCAATCAAAAATAATAATATAGAAAAGTGAAATTTTCATGTATTTTATACATTTAGTAGATACTTTTATTTAGTAGAGACTGTGCTTGAATCTGCTGAAACACAGAATGGTTAGCTGCTAACTTAGTGTTGCAATTTGAGTAGTGTTTATTGCATTACCCTAATGACTTGGATTGAAAAATGAGGACTGTGGGTAAACCAATAACACTTTACAACCAGGACCCATTAATTAACTTTAGTTAATGCATTTACTAGCATTAACTAATAATGAACAGTGCATTTGTTTCAGGTTTTTTTTTTTAATCTTTGTTCTTGTTAATAAAAATACAACTGTTCATTGTTAGTTTATGTTGGCACAGGTCCATTAATATAAATATTATCAATTGCAAATATAGTTTTAATAATGTATTAATAAATGCTAAAATTAAAATGAGCTAAGATGAATAAATTCTTTAGATATATTTTTCATTGTTAGTTAGTTCATTTTAACAAATAGAACCTTACTTTAAAGTACTACCGGTAAACAAATTGCAAAATGAGTGTGTACATTTTTTTTACATGTTTACATGAATTTAATTCTGTGTGAAAACATTTATTGACCTCGTCCCAATGTTAATATTTCCTCCCTTTTTCAACTGAAAATTTGCCTGATTAAAATAAAGGCCATTTCATCTTTATTGTGACTAAAAATGTTCCACTTATCTTAAAATTTGCAAGCACCTTCTTAAATACATGTTATCAATAACTATTGTTGTTTAAAAATGTTTTAACTTTATACTAATTTTGCAGAACCTTCTTGTACATGAACAGAGAGAGCAAATTATGAGTTCAAGTCAATGAGTTTCCGCTATTATTTATTTGCTTAGAAAATCAAAATGGTGCAGAGCTGGTTCTAATTATCTTAGATGCAGTGTTTAGGAAGAGATACAAAAAAGTGTACAATATTGAAACATCACTTTGTTTTATCATACAAGAAGATCAAAATAATGACATTCTCAAATGTTTAAGCCAAGTTTTGTCAAAGATACAAAAAAGAATATCTTCCACTAAGACAACACTACCTGATAAAGACGTGGAGGGGTTTAGGACTCCCATAAGACTGTGTTACAGAGAGTGCAGAGAGTAGCAAATCCAATGATACAAATGACTGACAACCCCACAGCTCGGTCTCAAAAAGACATGGCTGCAAAATGATATGTCGAAAGGCACCACACAATACAACACACTTTTAAACACTGTCACCAAGAAACCTTAAGGCGAATGTCATGTGCAAACTTGAGAAAAATAGATTAACACACTACTCTCTATGCAACCCCTCTGATTAAAATGTGCTTTTGTTCTTTTTCCGCTTCACTGAAGTTTGATTTGTTTCTATATCTTAGATGTATCAAATTTAAAACAATGATTGCATTAATCATTACACTGGTTTGTTTTCACAGGCATTTCCCTGGTCCCCTCTTCAGGCAAGCTCAGAGGGAGAAGGACCCCATTATAAGTTCCTGTAGTTTTTCCGGCCTTCTCCCTCCTTAATGAAAGTCCATATGAGTGTGTTGACGATGTCGGGCTGGTCTTGTTGAAGCCAGTGACTGGCTCCAGAGATGATGTTGAGGCGGAAATGGTTTCTGATGTACAGGCGGCAGGCCTCGGCCATGTCCTGCTCCAGGAAGGCGTCTCTCTCTCCCCACAGCAGCAATACAGGAGACTTCACTTCACTCTGAGTCAGTGGGAGGACACTGCGGTATACAAATAATACTAAAATTAGGACTGTCAGTTGATTCAGAATTTCTCAAATAATTGCACATAGTGTTTGCTGAAAAAATCTTGCAAATGAAAATATTATATTATTGTTGTAGACAAATAAAACATTGAATAGACATTACAAAAAATTGACTTTATTTTTATATTAATGAACATTACATTACATTTAGTCATTTAGCAGACACTTTTATCCAAAGCGACAGTGGAAGCAATCAAAACCAACAAAAGAGCAATGATATGCAAGTGCTATAACAAGTCTCATTATAAATGAGACTTATTTTATTGTTTATAATTATAAACATTATACATTTAGTGAGCTATAGTTTACAGTTGGGATATATTTATTGTGAACTGAGCCATTCTGAGACACTGAAAACACCAGATCATGAGCTGCTAGCGTGTAAAAGAACACAACGCTTCACTCTGAAACACACTGCTTGTCAGACTATATATTTAATTAAATTGCTAGCTGGGTAGTAACTGGGTAGAACATGTAATCTGGATTACGTAATCAGATTCCAAAAATTAAGTACTTATAATTAGATTAAATTACATTTTAAAATACTCAGACTACGTCAGACTACAGTTACTTTTTTATGGATTATATGATTACATATTATTTACACAATAGCAATAAATGATTCAAAATTAATTGATTCTCCCTAATTCCTCTTTTTCATTTTCCTCTCTAAAATAGCCTACTGCTTATATACACTCTGAAAGTCACACAAAGATCACTGGCGACACAGCATTTGACAACTGGATTTGCAAAAATCATTTCAGGTTTAAGAAGTGTTTCAATATTGCATCAACTACTGATGAATACATTCATTTTTATTTGAATTATCACTGTGTAGGTTATTTAACCATGTATTTCTTTGTCTTTAGAAGGCGTTTGTCTTTCAAACACATCAAAATGCACATATTCATGAATTCACAAATTCACAACCTTTTTTTCTCATCTGATCCTCTTTCGCCTAATATACAGTGCCCTCCAAAAGTATTGGAACAGTAAAGACAAAATTGCTCTGTTGGCTGTGAAGTCAAGACATTTACAAATATGATTAAAAGATGAATATGATACAAAACTACAGAATGTCACATTTTATTATTGGGTGATTCAACACATAGATGTTTTACCAGCTAAGAAGTTCAGCACTTTTAGAGTTTCATCCCC
>JAFVLL020011207.1:33397-58898 GCA_021397915.2 Tor tambroides
GATTCCAGATTTTCAAATAGGTCTATCTCGGCCAGATATTTTCCTATCATAACAAACCATACATCAATGGAAAGCTTATGTATTCACCTTTCGGATGATGTACAAATCTCAATTTTGAAAAATTGACACTTAAGACTGGTTTTGTGGTCCAAGGTCACATATACTGTTCAAACCCTGTAGGAGTATGTCTCCTTTGATCGGCAAGTCCTGTATAGCTGCTGGTTGAGCAAGTGTGCCGCTGCACACCAGTGTGTCAATTTCAAAAAATTGATTGGTTTTGTGGTCCAGGGTCACAAATATGTAACTTTTCTTTAAGAAAATATTTCTCACAGGGAATCCAGCTATGTTTTCAGGATCAGTAATTCTGCAGCACATTCCCTGAATCAACCTTAACGTTGTTGTGATGAGACAGCTCTCATTTAACAGCCATTTAATTTCAGTTCAATCAGCTTGTCTTTCAGTAAAATAAAACCTTATAAAATCAGAACTTACAGTTCTAACAGAGCCTATGCCAGTTAATCACTTTATTTCTAGAGGTCAACTGATATTGAGTTTTTTAATGGCTGATGCTGATATAGATATCTAGAAAGCAGATTGGCTGAAATAATGCAGATAGATACACTTTACAATTTAATGAAAGCAAACAGGACTGTTGAATTTACAGTAAACGAATAGATTTTACACAGTATTTACTCAATATAATAATAATAAAAAAAAGATTACTTCTTTATTTGTGATGGTGACAATCTCAAAATGACCAAATATTGGCTAATTAATCAACCTGGGCTAAAATATCTGTACGTATCCCATCATTTTTCAGTTTTACCAAAATAAGCAACAGAATAAAATTCACCTGAGAGCTGGTGAGCACAGGTTTTTTTCCAAGCCGTCTACAGTCTCCTATATCAAGAGCAGCTGAGAGGGTTGGTGGAAGAAGGAAGAAAATAAAGACTAATTTTAGATTACATACACCTTCAGTTTAATTAGAACATCCACTCCTGCATAATCAACATTTGCCAAACATTTCCTCAATCAGACACGCAAATATTTGCAGACTTGCAATCAGTCACAACCCCAGTCAGTAAAAGTGGCAGCGCAGCTCTGCAGAGAACCACTGATTTCCTACTCCTTCATCTCAGATATAGACAGTGCAGATCTAGCCTTTGATCATCTCACAGCTTATCTAGAGCATTCTTTAAATCCTTTAAATAAAAAAACTAAGATCTAGGCTTCCTTCCCAGCAATACAACTGAGCTCTGATTTCACTGCTGTCATCCCCAAAATCAATCCAAATCATGGATCAAATAGCTCCTGTGAAGGAATGCAGCTGGAGTGTTTGTGTTTGCTGTTGCACGATGAATGCTTTGCATATGAGCCACCACATTTGCATGCCTTTACATATGCGAGGGAATCTTTAGAAAGCACGATCTTGACACCTAAAGCAATGCATAATTTATGTGCTAGCATATATGTTTCCACCTGCAGAACAGGACAACACAAAATCCACTGTATCTCATTGTGGACCCCATTCTCCAACCCCCTCTGGAAATGCTTAATGTTTTGATGTGACTGTATTCTAGCTCTCAATGTTCAAAGCATCACTAGGTCATATTAAAGGACTGTTGTTGAAGGACTGACAGGAGCTGGAGGTTATCCAGCAGGGTTTCTCTCACCAGCACCGACTACCCAATATCCATGCAAAGGAGGGCTCTTAATCACTGCACTGGACCCCCCTCCTCCTCCACACATGTACACAAGCGCATTCTGACTGCTGCATGGTTTGAACACTGAGCTTCCATTGAGAGCTGTTCATTTCTTATGTTCTTCTCTCTTATCCTCCTCTAATTTATACTTTACTTTCTTTCCACATTATTTACATTTAATTTCCATTCCCCTTTCTTTTGCTATTGCTACATTCTTACCTTTTCTTCTTCCTCTCCTTACCTGCGAGTATTTTTTCTCGATATCTGGGTTGTAGTGCATCCCATCCTTGTGTGTGCCGCACTGCAAAGAAGGACTGAAGCAGGAAGGTCCAGAGCTTCGTGCGCAGTGAACACAGCTCACTCCTGAATGGCTACCAGAGGGACAGAATGAGTGAGAGAGGGTGAGCGAGTCAGAGAAAAAGAGAGAGAGAAGGAGGGAGGGTGGATTCAACAGCAGGAGGACAGGAGCGAATCAGCAGCTGCTTCAAAGGCTGGTTGTCTTGGCAACCGATCGCCGTTGCCTCCCTCTACCCTTAACAGGATCCTTTCCAGCTAAATGGATGATGTCAGTAGCAGAGGCTTGTGTTCCCGCCTTCTGCACCGAATGTTCATTAAAAAAAAAAGAACCTCTGTATTTTTTCAGATTCTGCCTCAGCCTTTCCATCCGCAGTTCATTTCTCCCACGTCCCTCCCTGCTTTCCTCTATAATGGACATGGAACCAGATTAGACATGGCCACACCCACGACTCTTGGTCTCTCTCAGACTAATCCATTCTGCCATTTCCCCTGGGATGTGAATTAACTCACAACGAGACAGGAAGCGACAGAGATGGCCAGAGAGAAATATAGAAAAACAGAAAATGACAGAGCGAGTACTGCAAGTACGAGAGGTGGAGTAGTTTACCATGATCTTCTTTCTATTTGTAGTGTCGCTTTACTGTAATCCGGCCTGGCCACGTACATTACAGGAGAGTTTAAATCCCAGGATCAAATGAAGCACTTTGTACACGTGCCATTAAATACAGAGAATGTGCTCAGCAGACCATTGCTGCAGGTGTGAACTACTTGATGAAGCACAGAAAATCTATCCATCAAGTTTTATAATAACTACTGTACACCACTGATGCAGTTAACATATTAAAATCAACATGAAGTCATGATGTACCTTTTAAATTCATGCATTTATTAGTACATGTTTTCAATTCTTTAAGAAATGTTTTTAATTCTTTATGAAAACGTAATGACTGAAAGTCTGTAATAGCTGGTGTCACAAATCCTGCTTACTTTTACCACAACTTTCCTCCTACCAGTATTCTGGTATGTAATGCCCAGTGGACAGTAATGCCACCATGCTTTGAATATCCTGTTTCATTTGGAAGTCAGATTACAAAAGTAAAAACATACAGTAAGTAACTGTATGCACATACTGAAAACAAAGAATGCAAATCCATGCAAGATGAAATTTAATTATGTATTCCTCAGATTTACTTTATATTGACCAAAATAGAACAGACAGTTCTGATCCGGACTGCTAAATAAAATAACGTTTAAATGAAAACCTGTATAAACATGTTATAAAATAAGGCATCCGGGGCTGTGCTGTATTTTTAATATAGTTAACGCTGAAGGGGTTGCAGGTATTCCACTGCAGGTTGTACCTAATCTCTGACAAACGACAGGCCGGAAGTCATTTACTTTCAATGGAGAGTAGTATGGGAGCTGTGTAAAGTTCTGACCATATACGCATACAGAAATTTCAGATCAGATCTGCAGCTACACCACATGTGACTGTCTGACGGTATGTGATGTATTCAAATCAAAATATGACTGCAAGGAGAAAATAACCAATACTTTTGCACTAAAATTGTATCTTTTTAAACACTATTTCTACAGAATTATGTAAAATAAATTATTTCTGTAAAAAAGTAATTATATACAAATTATTTATGAAAACCTACCATGCTTTTCTTTCAAACGTATTAGCTGTCCATATTTTTGTGTGGATATATAACAGCCGTCTTGTTTGGATCAATAAAAATAAATGATTCATTTACTAAATGATCTGAGTTGTAATTAAATGCTGGCTTGTAGTGTTCTGTTTCTTTGTTTACCTCCACTTCCTCCTGATAGGCTTGGTCTTCTGTGATAACATCTATCTCATTCGGGTCACCGCTCAAGCGGTTCACAGCAGTGAACAGGTCACAGCAGTTCTCCACAGTAACGCCCTCCCGCACGGCTACGCACACCTTCCTCAGGAGAGTGGGGTCACGTGTGAACTCCTCTCTCTGGAACAGTACATGCCTGACTGTCATAGCTGACAAGACATCTTATATCTTATGCCTAAACATCAATCGATTGGTCATACCCTTCGGAGATCCTGGAAGGCAGCGGTGTGTGTGACCTGGGGCAGGTGTGTGACAATCATCTGCAGACACTGTTCTTGCAGTTCACTGGCCAGACTCTGCACCTGCTTGGCCCATTTCACCTCCGGCAGGCTGCCAATCAGCTGCTCGTTGCCACACAGCACAGATACTACACTCTGCACCGTCTGAAACACATCACAATGTTACACACATACTCTGCACCATCTGAAAAACATCTTCATAGACACACTGTCTCATTCATGGAATCCATCTTCCCTGCTTCTCATGCTGGTTGCGCTGTTAGTGACTGCAAATTTCCAAGTGTAATCCAATATGCTTCAGCAGTGGTTTACATCAAGGCTGGAAATCAGGAGGGGGAAAACCCAGTGTTATACAACTACACTTGGCTGACTGCAGCTGCTGAAGTTCTGGGTCTGTGTGTCTGTGTGTGTGCGTGAGAGAATTTTAGGGGACTGCCAGACTATGAGTTAAGTGAATGAGCTTTAACGCACACACACACACGCACAAAGCCAGTCAATCAAGACCTCTAATTGCTCTTTAGTCAATAGCCATCCTCAAAACAGAGGCCACAGCTCCTCTCATCAATGTCTTATTGTTCTATAGTATGCAGACAGAAGCAGAAGGACAGTAAGGAATGAAAGGAAACATGGGTTGTTGTCTATGCTGTTTCCCACTTGAAAAATGGCATTTAAACATATTGAATAATCTCAATTCAGTATCATTAGATCAGTGTAAAAACAAAGTCAAAGGGAAGTCCCCACCACAAGTGAAAACAAATGTGTGTCTGTTACACACCATGTTTTTGGTGACAGTATTAAGGCAATCTCTCTGTAGTTCTGGAGGGAGGAGGACAAAATTTCTTTCTGACCAGCACTTCACAAAGTGCTCAGCTACCCATCTGTGGATTGAAACAAACATAAGAGCATAAGCTTTTATCTTCATTTTTAATTACAAATAACTAAAATTTAAAACTTCCTGCACAATTCCTGCTAAGCTACAAAATTAGCTTTTAGCCACTGTACCTTAAAACACAGTTTTAAAACTCAAAACTGTCTTTTAAGTTACAGTGAAATGAAACACAGTTCAGCCAAAAAAAATCCTTCATAATTTACCCACTTTTGTCTCATTCCAAACCTGTAGTTTTTTGTTTTGTTTTTTTTTCACAGAAAGGAGACGTTTTGAAGAATGTCCAGTCTACTCCATAAATCCAGTATGGTACAGTAATAATTTATTCTGTCAGACTTCAAAAAGCAAAAAACTGTACCATAAAAGTGTAAAGGATATAAGTAAAACTTCATGTTCCTCACATAAAAGCTATTGCACATCCTTAGAAGACTTGGACTATAGTGCATTAGTCACATGGAGTATTTTTGTAGCACTTTTATTGTTTTATAGTCTTTTTCTCTTTTTTGGATGTTGTCAGCATTAATCTGTCAATATAAAAAATTCTGTTAAATATTCATGCCAAACATGTGTTCTCAAACAAGAGAAGACAAAAACATTTCAAACAGCATGTGAAAACAATGATAGAACAGCTTAGGCTGGGCGAAACAACCAAAATCTAGTGATAGTTCACCCAAAAATGAAAATGTTGTCATCATTTCCTCACCCTCATGTTGTTCCAAACCTGTATAAGTTTCTTTCTTATGTTGAACATAATAGAAGTTATTTTGAAGAATGCTGGTAATCAAAGAGTTGATGTTCCCCACTGACTTTCTTTCTCTGCTATGGAAGTCAATGGGGACCAACAACTGTTTGGTTCTTCAAAATTCTTCAAAATATCTTCTTTTGTGTTCAGCATAAGAAAGAAACATACAGTACAGGTTTGAAACGACATGAGGGTGAGTAAAAGATGACAAAATTTGCGTGAACTATTCCTTTAAATCCTGATGTGCAGAATTTCAATCATGACTGTGATAAATTACTAAACAAACTATATCCAACTTTACACATACACACACTTATAAAGCATTATGTACTAATAGCAAATTTCAACTGGTTGATAATGTATGTCAGTGTCAAATTTAAACTGCTCTAACCTTCTAAATGTGGACTATATGAGGCATTTAGGTATTAAAAACATTACCATTATGAATGAAGCTGCTTTGAAACTACTGTATGTGAATTGTGAAAAGCTCTATACAAATACAAAGTTATTTCTGGAAGAGTTATCCCAGTGATCTAGGTTAGTAACACTAGGGCAGTAGGTTCAGCAGGCACTGGACTGGCACTGAACTGAAAGCTGCAGTGCTGGGCTGATCTTATACTATCAGATCATTGATGCTCTACTGAGAGCCTCTCATCCGGATGCGTGACTCTACACCCTCCTACCCACGGCGGAGGCAGCACCAAAACATCACAGAAACAACACACGCACACAGTCTCTCTCTTTCTATCTCTAAGGCACTGGAAAAATCCCGACCTATATTCACACGCCTCTCTGAGCTGCTTTACCGCAGTGCGCTGAGTTTACAGCAAAGACAATTCAATGACAGAGCTGACTAATTAAGTAATGGTGATGGTACAAAATGATTAAAAAAATTTTCTGCTGTCCAAGTTGTCAGTCAAAGAATCTTGGGACATACACTAATTAATATTTCTATCTATTTACCCCTACATGGCCACCACAATCTAAAAATGGAAAGAATTTTTCATTTAAATCAGTCTTTTTGTACTCCCTAGAGGCCCTTTTATATCCAATGTGAAACTAACAAATTGTTGACGACTGCTCTTATCACACCAAGAGCAAAGCCTATATCTGTCTGTATAATAAGGGGTGAAAACACTTTTCAATTGATCTGCAAACCGGGTAACAGAAACAGCGCTGCTAGATAAATATAGGATGCTAGACAAGCTCAAGAATCTTGTTTAATGTCAGACATAGTCATAAAAACATTTACATACTTTTCTGAAGAAACCCCACATTAAGTCATAACGTTTACGTACTTTTCGGAATAAACCCCACAAAAAATAAAATAAAATAAATTTTTTTGGTTTGTCTGCATATGTTTTGAGGCATTGAGAACAACAGAATTGGCATTGTATGAGCAAGTCAAGAGAACTATATAAATCTGCTTCTGTCTAGTGTCTTGCACATATACTTTACTACAAATGTAATTACTGGACCCAGCATGTATACAGTTTTTTCTATCCTTAAAAATATCAGTTATCAACAAGCTAATTGCAAACAAGTAAATCGTGACAGATTATTAATGAATTGATAATTAACTATTAAAAGGTATTTTATGCAAAGGCAAAGGTGGTGCAAATGCAATGAAAATACACTGATATAGCAAACTGATTTAAGAGTAAGCACATGTATAAGAACAGAGACAAAAAATATTGATAGGGATTTGTCTACTCTTTTGGGGGGTTTTTTGGCTTAACAGTTGTGCCAAACATTAACATTTGATGTGAAAATGGGTTTGTTTTAAATGTTTAATATATATCTGCAAAACCGATTGCATCCACATTTGGACAGCAGCATAACCTCAGAAATAAAAAGCATTTTGAAACACGTATTATTTATTGATTTATTTAGTCATTTATTATTTAGTGATTCATTTGCACTGTACAGTGCACTGCATATTACTCTTAATGGACCAGTACAATCAGAAAAGAAGGGAGAGTCATTTTAAAAGTCATTATTTAAAGCAGTAGCATCCACAGAAGTGCAGAAAATGCCTCACCTCACACAGGAGCAGTAGAGATCCTGCAGGCCTATAGAATGGGTAATAGCGAGGCACTCCAGTATAGATCTCTGAACTCCATCAACGGGCTGCAGAAAATGAGAAGAAGGACTGACTCTTGATATTCACACCTCATCTCAGACACTTTAGTGGATCAATAGCCTGAAGCCTGCCATAAGCTAATATACAGTATAGAGTTCAGCTGTCTGAACCTTGTGTTTAATTATATTTTATTCAACTTAAATCATACTTACACTGAAGAACTTCATGAAAGCTACAATTTTCTAAATTTCTTCAGAAATTACTCTTACAAAGCACTTGATTACCAGTAAATGATGGAGAAATGCCTCTTTATGGGTTATTACAAATCATACATGATAAGGGGAAAATTAAAGCCGTTCTACTCTTTGTATGGTCACTGAAGCTCAAGTGAAATCACCCATGAGCAAATCACCGTCAATCACAGAAATGCCAATGTGAACACTACAGGAAAACTGTATCTTGACATGTAGCAGGCAGAAATATACAATTTGCCAAATAGAATCAAAAGCATTAAAGTTTGGACCACTGAATTATGGATTTAATCAAATAACTGCAGCATTGGTGAAAATAAGAGACTTCTTTCAAAATCTTAGCATCCCCAAATCTTTAAATAGTTTATCAAAAGTATTACGTATTTCTGTAGGGGGAAAACTAAATTCTTAGCATAACTTTAATCAAGTTTTTCCAACACTTAAAAGGTCAAATTCGTTTGAAAGAGGAGAGGGAGTAAATGCATTCCTCTTTCATCTCTGTGTAGGATGAAATTACTGGCTGAAAGGACACAAACAAGCCTTCTTGAAAAGTAGGAGTGAGAATGAGAGACTCAGAAGCTGCTTTTATACCAGAGAGCTTACGTTCATGACAATCTGCACTTGCTGTGTAAACATGGTGTGTGTCTGCTGCAGTGCTTCTATTATAAGAGAAGAAGAAAAATGGCAAAATACAGCTGAAGAAAGAGATGTTACACCCATATCAGACAGCTTAATTGAGAGGAATCCTCGTCTGGAGCCACAACACAGGGATAAGGCCATTTTGGCTGACAAATTAAATGCTCTACAAAAGCTGAACCAATGCCCAGACTTTACTCGCTCACAAATACAAATCACATAATGTGTCCCTAAAGGCTAATAAACGACAAGACGATAGTACAAATGGCGCTACCTGACAACAGACTCACTGCTTGAAAAGACTATTTACACTCCTCACCTCTGTTTGACTGAATGTGTGTGCCGTGACCCCATCCTCTCTCTTACCTTGGGGAAAAAGCGGCAATAGTCCCGAGTCAGAACCATCTCGGCCACGTCCTTCAGCCCCTCCAGGCCCAGCATGTCTGCTGCTAACACAACCTGACTGAAATCAAAGACAAACACACATACGTCTTGACATTTCTGTGAAATCTGACTAAAGCCCTTGCATTTTTTGCATTTACCACATTGGAAAAAAGGAAATGTCACTATAGATGGTGTTTACCTGACATTTGCTCCTGGTGGGAAGTCTAGGATGGCACCGTACATGAAATGAAGCAGAATCTCCATTTCATCTGGACCCAGACTGATTGATAAGAAAAATAAAACATTCAGATCATGACATTTTACAAGATCTACAAAACACATTTCACGAGGTCTCATTTGCTAACTTTAATTAATGCATTTCCTAATATATTTTTTATAACATTTATCTACCTTTGTTAATGTTACACAGTAAAAAAAAAAGAAAAAGAAAAAAAAAAAGTGTAGTTTGTAGTTAACTTACGTATAAAAAATGAGACCTTATTATAAAATAAATATCTTTTTTTCAGAAATTGTGTAACAGAGCTCAGGAAATCAGCAACTAGTATGATGTTCTCCTGTTTTGTTACAGTAAATGCTAAGTGTGGTTTTAGAATAAAAACCACTCTTATCTAATACATGGACTAAAAGTCTCATTTTTATACACATCATGGATTGAACTGCCTGGCAAGAAACACTACACGAAGTATCCTGGTTTTCCCAGACACAGACTGAGTTATGAATAATTGATAGCTGGTAGACTGGAAGATCTTCATCAGGTAGAAGATCTGTCTGAGAACTCATGCTGAACACACACATGACCTCTCAACTTAACTGGTTTTGTGAATATAAATGGTTATCAACTCTTGTAAAAGTGGCCTGCAGTATCAAGTTGAATATTTATGGTGAGCAAAAAAATCTTTTATAGGTGCCCTGAACCTCAAGAGTTCCTAGTAAGAGAAACCGGTAAAAGAGGAACCGACAAGAGCTACACAGAGTTTTTTATAATAACTGGCAGGCTGTACAATACCCTCTACATATAATTTACCTTTTAATCATGTCAGAGTATTTGATACTTGTATTTCTACTATTTGGCAGTCATTTATCCCATTTTGATGGGTGTCCTGCATAACCTACCCCTGCAGAGTGATACACTGACGCAAACTCTCCATCCAGCTGCCACACAACATCGCTCGGAAATACTCTGAGCGCGCACACAGAATGGCCCTGTGGGAAAGGAGAAACACACATACACACAGACAACGTCAGCTTCCCCTATCACTCACACACGCTTCACACCACATTACCCCGGTTTGATATTTGTAAAGCAGCCTTGGGAGATGTACGTGCATGTGTGTATTTGTATGTATTATTCACTGACTGATATGCTTGGGCATGTAGGGAAAAAAAACAAGAAAATAAAGAAGACCTCATGAAATTGGGGAAGGGAGATGTAATGTTTATTTCAGTATTAATTTAGGAAATGATAATGACTGTGGCCCTGTCTCAAAACCTAGAGAGCTGATTAACTAGGTTTTAACATCGTCCTGAAGATAAAGAAACAGAAAAATCATTTAAAATTCTAGTTCAAACATTCCAAGTTCATAGAAATGTACTATTTTATATTTTTGTGGACTTCATATAGGTTTGAAAAACTTTTACTGGTATACCATTTCAAATATTATTAAGCAGCATTTTTGTTAAATATATATTTCTATCACGACAACATGACAAGAATAGTTTAGCATGGTATGGAAATGACAACATTAAGTATTTGGTCTTGGCGGAATTAATATGGTTTTTCTTTCGAGCATTTCATCCTTTTAATAAAGTTTTTTTCTTCATTATGACATCAGGACAGTTCTATCCCCCTGATATATTATACTAAATGACATATACATATATATAAAACGTTTTAAAATTAACAGGTGTATTCAAGTAATTTCAATGTTTATTCAAGTATAAATTACATTTTTTATGTACTTTTTAAATAAATGAATAGACCCAGACAAAAAAATTCTTTGACACACTTACCTATGAAAAATTTCCACATTTTCTTTGAGATCAAGTGTGCATTTTTGGTACTGTTCATGAAGAATAGCATAAACTTTGGTCCCACTTTATATTAGGTGGCCTTAACTACTATGTACTTGCATCAAAAAATAAGCAGTATGTATTTATTGTGGTCATATTGTATTGCAAAACACTTTTTCTGCTATTGGGGTGGGATATGGGTAAGGTTAGGGGCAGGTTTGGTGGTATGGGTAGGTTTAAGGGATGGGTCAACAGTGTAATTATAAATGTAATTACAGAAATTAATTACAGATGTACTTACATAAAGGTATTTTTAAAAATATAAGTACAATGTAAAAACATGTATGTACACAATAAATTCAGTGTACCATATGATTAATTTAAATGTAAGTACACAGTAGTTAAGCCCACCTAATATAAAGTGGGACCTAAACTTTTTACAAAAACAGTTCTAATCTAACCAGTTTATGAGGCAACAGGCTTGTATTATAAAACTACATTTCCCACCATTCTCTACAGCAGCACAAGAATGATAAAATGCATAGATAATGCATACTTTACACACTTAATGCACATCCTTTGCTCTTTATTTGTTGCACCGAATCATAATTAATTTCTGAAGCCATAAGTAGGCACTAGCCTGAAGGCAGCATTAGATACAGCTGGTGAATCTTCATATGCTCTTATGTCCCACATCTTCTCCCTCCCAGTCCTCCTTTATCTCTTTCTCTGCCAACAGCCCTATTATTCTCCATCTGTCATAAACATTCACTATAAATAGACTCTTTTTTTTCTAATGTGTCACTTGCTCCTGGTCTCCTCTCAGAACAAACTGCAGCTCTTACAGTGATGAGTGACTGAGGGAGGCTAAAAATAACGCTTACAAAAAATTGTCTAATCTTTTTGCCTTGGCCAATTTTGTCCTCACTTGATGAAATGGATTGTGGCAGCGATAGATCTATTTCAGAGGAAGCATCTCCAATTGTTATCCATTTCGTTCATTTGTCAGACAGCCCTCAGATGTGCACTCCACTCTATTCCTTTTTCACAGCTTGATATCCGTTCCAGTGAAATGATAAAAACAAAATCCCACTTTTGACACAGATTCGTAGAAGTGCTATTGTGGGTTCTATTTACTGGTTAGATTAGAAGCCTGAAAGTGTCACACTCAACAAATGGACCTGACCAATGGTAATCAAACGGTATAATTGATGATACACGCATTTATCCACTGACCTACAAAATTCAGCAACTGTCAACGGCTGTGGATGACACTGTCAAATTAGATATGTCACAAGTTTAACTGGCTAATTAGATTTATTATTCCCCCTAAAATATTTTAATGTTGTTTTATGTGAGAAAAATAGCAATTCAATTGGCCAGAGAAATGCTTTTTGGACATTTCTGTTTATAATGTTGTCATTTTAGTTTCAAATTAGAATAAAAATAATAAATTATCTGGCACTTTCAATTATTTGTACATGATCTAATTAATATTCATAAGCTAGCCATGCATAAAAGTTAAACACTTTAACTGGGAAATAAGATTTACTGCTCTCTCTAAAATATTTTAATGTTGTTTTATGTTAAAAAATAGCAATTCAATATTCAAAAGAAATGTTTTAAATGATTTCTAAACATTTTTAATTGTAAGGTTATCATTTCATTTTTTAGATTAGAAAAATGCATATTATTAATTAATCTACTTCAAAGAGTAATTTAAAATTATTTGTACATGATCCATTTAATATTCATAAGATAGCCACGTGTGAAGTTCCAACGAGCACATCTGTGCAAACCAACCCAAAACAGTCTCCGCTACTTATTTAAAACAATATTATGCTTATGTACCTGCTTTATAATGAATTACAGCTGATTCTATAGCATTTCATTCTGCATGTGTGTGTGTGTCTGTAAGAGGCACATACTGTTTGTGTGTGATAAAAGATGATCCTCATCTCCTGGGAGATGTATGGCCAGATGAGGGAGGGTTGATGAAAGTGAATAAGAGATGAGACAGGGATTAGCAGTGCTGTTTTAGTGTGTGTATCCTGCAGTGAGACTGACAGACCTGCAGCAGTCACCTCAAGCCTGACATACTGATCAGGACTGCAGATGTCTTTCTCCATCCATACAACCCAAACCCGCAGAGATGCTGCTACCGGCTGATGATGAGGGAGAGCCTGTTGCTATAGTAACAGGTCATGGCAACTGCTCTAACCTCTGCAGCACCAAACAAAGGTGCTAACAAGACACTCAATGACAGGAAACTACACAGATACGACAGTGCTGTAATTCATTTTCAGAACATGACCTGTGTTGCACACGCATATCATTAGAGATTAATTACTACAGATTAGTGTGTATGCAAAATGTGATGTTTTGTATATTGGTTTTCAGTGCTAGATTAGAATAAGTTAGTAAATGCAGTTTCCTTCTGATTAGCTTTGCCTTTACTGCATCATGAAGGAGTAAACTGTAAGTCTGCCACCTTCTGGGCATTTATGATTTAGCAACATTAACTTGCTCCATTGAAGTCAGACAATCTAGCATAGACTGAAAATTAGGGATGCACAGGACCAGACTGATATTAGAGATTTTTTATTTTTGGTATCGATATCAAGCTATACTGCATATAGATTTACTGATAAATTGTGCATGCTAATTTTACCTACACTGTTATGATTAGATCTACTGTTAGCTCACTAAAAGCTCGATAAGAATAATTTTAAAAAATATTTAAAAAAAAAATTGGATAAATTTAATCTCAAAATGAATATTTATTTTTTGATACATTATATTGAGTTTGGAGTGGGACTTGTTTGTCTAAAAAAAATGGTAGACCATATTTTGGGTGTTTGGCAAACTTGTTTGTGTGCCATTTTCTTTTGGTGCTGCTAGTTTTTAGTTCAATTTTGTAACAGCTCGTCAATTTTTGAATGTTTCCATTAACAATAATATCCTTGATATGAAGTGTCTTGTGAGTGTTGAATCTCTGCATGAAGCACTGGGTTTGAGTGAAGAGCCAGAGTTGAGTGGTTAATTCTCACAAGAAAAGCAGTGAAAATGAAAGAGAATGCCACAGCTGACGAAATGATTAACTTGGAATCAGTAAATCTCTATGTAACAAGGGCCAAATGTCTAAGACCACTAAATTTTGAATTCTTTCAATTTTTTTCCCTTACAAATGATAATAGAAGCATGACAATATTAGAAAAGTTTATATTTTCACATGTATTTCAGAACTTATGTCTATCATTTGCTTAACAACAGCAGCGCTTGGGAACGAATTAATGCATAGACTTCCATGGGCTGACGCTCAGGGGCCGACGCTGGGGAGGGACTTATTTGCTGCATGATGCACCATGCTGCAATAATTATTTTTACATATAGGAATTTACAGCAGTAACAACTGCATTCTATAACCAAACTCACATCCATACCTTTTCAAGACTAACAAGCTTATTTTTACTGAGCTCTGCAGTGTGAACAGAACCGGACAACGAGTTTTCTGTAACGTCATGCAGTGCGAGAGAGCCACTCTTTGTTGAACACGGGTAGAGTAATTTACAGAGGTGTGGATATAATCTATGTGTCATTTGAAGATTTTAGATAAAGTCACAGTCTTCCACCAGAGCAGTTTCTCCGCTCTCACTCTGTTGTCAGTTAATGTGACGCACAAACTTAAGCCTCGACTTTTGTCAATTCAAATGTGATAAGACTTTAGAGTATCATATTACTTTAATCACTATCACTATGATTACAGTTGATAGATCTTATTGCACATTCACACAGACAGAATTTGAGACGCTAATCTCTATCAAAAGCGACATTCTCCAAAAATTGGATTTTGCTGATGTTATCAAGGACTTTTCAGATGAAAAAACAAGGAAGGAAGGTCATGTAATTTGAATTTATTCATACTTTAGGACAAATTAAAATGTCTATGAATTGACTAATGGCCTAGTGGCATTTTTACTTGGGGTAGGGAGGAACCCAAGAACCTCTGGTTATCTAAAGGCACCCCTACTTGAGCTGCATGAACTTGTGCAAAGCCTGAGGATCATGTTATTCAATATGATTTGAGAACGTTTCAAAGAGCATTCTGTGCTTCAATGGAAGAAAAAAATCTGTCCTTTTTTCCACTGTGTAAGGTTACAATGTCACAGATTTGATTACTTCATGATTTTCTGCCATAAGTTTGTTTTAAAATTTTCCAAAATTCTAAAACTTCTTTTTAAAATAAATACTAGATTTACAAGCAAATGACTAAATTTATGCAAAAGCTGCTGAAAGCTGGTCAAGATGATTTTACCTGTGTGCTGAAAAGACTCTATCTGCCACCTGGATGCTGATGTCAGACACATCAGCCCTCTGATACAGAGCCAAAAGATCTGCCCCAAGCCCTGATGCTGGCTCTAAATGCTCTGAACCTGACCAACAAACAGAAATTAAGCAGAATGAGTAACAAGGCCACAACATGTAATGCTGGCTCTTACTATTCACAAACAGACATTAGCACTAATGCAGCTCCAGTGGGCAGAACTGATCAATAAACAATAATACGATTTCTGGATCAAATCAGTAAAGAAAAAAGTATGTAAATTATATCTGGAAAAGTTGTCTTTACCTGGGTCAGAGCTGACCTGAGAGTCAACATCATGGCCGTCTGCAGCAGTGCCGTTCACTACCAGCGAGTGGCCGTTATGTATATTTAAGGCGCTATTCTCCTTCACCAGGCACTTGTCTTCTGTGTACACCTTTCTGTTTCAGAAAGCGCAAGATATAACATGTTACCAAACACGCATAGCACAAGTCTTTTACAGACTGGTACAGGAATGATCTATGGTTTCATTTTACATTTTTAAATGCTATTAATTATAGTAATAGTACAGAAAATGTCATTATGTACTGTATAAAGTCCTTGAGGGCTGCAGGTTCAATCCCCTGCAGGTGGATGACAGGTGTAGTTGATTCGGTTCCCTGCAGGAGGTGAGGAGCTCGGGCCAGCAGGACCGCCCTGTGGGCCTTCAGCCGAACAGCAGAACCCACACACAGAGTGACGTCAGTCTCCTGCTCCTCCTGCAGCAGCCTGTTGGAGAAAGAGATCTTCATCAAAATAATATATAAAAAAAAAAAATGAAAACCAAGAAATTGCTCAGCACCTGGTGTCAATACACAAGTAAACTAAGTAGTGCTGTCAAAAAATTAATCGCGATTAATCGCATCCCAAATAAAAGTTTTTGTTTACATAATATATGTGTGTATACTGTGTATATTTATTATGTATATATAAATACAAACACATGCATGTATATATTTAAGAAAAACATGTTATATTTATATATTAAATATATTTTTATATAATATAAATTATATGAATATAAATATAAACTTTTAAATACATGTAAATATTTTCAAAATATATACTGTATGCGTGTGTCTTTATATATACAAAATAAATATATACAGAAGACACACATATATTGTGTAAACAAAAACTTTTATTTTGGATGCGATTAATCGCGATTAATCGTTTGACAGCCCTAAAACTAAGCAAAAATAATGTAGCCTAATGGTTGAAAATCTGCATTGAAAACTAAAACTTTCATCTAACACCAACAACAATTTCACTAGAAATGTTATATAAACACACATACATTTCTATTCTAAGGTTCTATAGTGTAACGGAAGCCTGCTTTTTTTCCTGAGTTTAAAATATGAAAAAGTCACACTAAAAGATATAAAGTTATGAAATAAAGTCTAAATTATAAGAAATAAAAAATAATAAAGTCACTCTGTGAGAAATCACAACTGTGGGATATAAAGCCGCAATTACCTTTTCATTATTTTTTGTACTCTTAGGCATAGACAGGCTTCTATAGTACTTCAGCATTAAAAGGTGTAAAAAGAAAAACGAAGAAGGAAAAAGAAAGAAAACAAATAACAAAGACTAATCAGTGGTATTGGTAGTATTCTTTGGAGCTTGAAAAAGTAAATTAATATTTCTTGTAACTATGATGTCACGGACATTACATCTTATTTTAAACTTTATATCTCAGTTGCCCACTTTATATTTTACTGAAACAGGCCTTCATTGTGTAGTAACAGGCTGACTTACTACACATTAAAACACAGCACCACTTAGTAACTATTACTAAGAATCACATTTACTGAGGTACTAAATCTCTTCCTTCAACTTCACATCCACATCAACATCATTGTCAGCATCATTGTGGCATCTTCTGCTGCAGTGTGAAGAATTTAGGTGACCCAGAATCCAAAGTAGCCCTAGGCCTTTGTGCTGGGTGTTGGTGTGACTGCAGTCCTCTCTTCTCCAATGCAAGCATAGATAGATGAAGAAGAAGTGAAGAATGGAGTTGCATTTCCATCCTAACTAAAACTGCTGTTCCATCAGTAGTAATTACAGCACCAAGTCTGATGGCACAAGTTTACAGGTGACAAAAGTCTACAGAGCACTCCAGTTTGGAATGAAAAAGAGGATACTGCCTTTAAACAGTTGGGAATCACTATGAAAACACGTTTTCAAGACTAGTGGTGCATGGAACAGTCAGCATCTCTCAAAAGAACAATATAGGGGTGTACCAATATTACAATTCGGGCCAATACTGATAATTAAGTTGATAATAATTTTATTATTTTTTTGCAATAACTAATAAATGGAGAATATTACAATTGTAATACTATTTTGTCAAAATAAATTAAAAATAAAACAATGAAAATTAAAATCAGTCATTTTAAATGCTAAGTGAATTTAGGTATCATAATATAATGTGCAGTGTGAAAATTTTGGAATTTTTCAGTTTGGAATTTGCTAAAGATTACAAAATAGCAATGTTTAAATTAAGTGAGTGTCAGATGACAGGAAAGGTTATATAAATCTAAAAATAAAGGAAATGAGCATGCACAATTAAATATCCAATACTGACAGATAACTAACTAACAAATATTTAAATAAATCTAATCTAATCTGATCTAATCTAATATGTGGTACTGTCATATTGTGCATCCATAAACAATTATATTTTTCTTTAAAAACGGTCTTTCTTAATGTTTTTTTTTTAATGTTCCACTGGTGAATAGAATTACTTATATAAAAATGTCCTTATAAAAAAAATCTCTCTATTTTAATTCCAGACTTTTAATTGGTAGAATACATGTACAGATGAAGAAAATGATCAGAGTTTGCATATGAAATCACCGAAGGGAGTGGTATGAGCTGTGCAAACATTAGAGCAGGTTAGTGTTATTTGACTACACTGGTTGCTAAGAGTGCATCATATAACAACACTGATATTCCAGGCTCTGACCAGTTCAGACAAGTTTTGAAAAAGAATAACCAAGGTCTTTCACGTTAAAGCTGATAATTACCGGTTCAGATCACTTGACAGAGCATTTGCCAATCGCTTCTTCAGCTGATTTCTGCATTTGCGCTCTTTAGCTTGGAACTCCCTGGCAGCCTCAGTGGACGACATGTTATTGCCAAACTGCTGAGCCCATACGTCAGCACATTTCTGTGAGGATAAACATCTGATGAGAGAAACAGGAAACACAATTCGGTTTTTAAACCACAACTTTACTATATTTATTCTACAACAATAAATGATGATAGTGATCACAAATTCACTATTTAATGATAAAGTACATTTATAACAAAAACAATCAATAGTGGTCAATCAATCTGGGCTTTGTTTTATTTGTTTATTTATTTTGTCATTGCTTAGTTTTAGCTTAGAAAGGTTATATAAAAATCCTACTCTATATACAAAAGATAAAAGATATTACCCATGTGAAATGTACAGCAATATATATCCACTGGGGAGAAATCTATAAAATAAATATTACATGTAATATAAATTATATTTTAATTATTTATTATTTGTGTGTACAATTAAGTTTTTATGTCCTAAAGAAATGCTATCCTCAATATTCCTCATCACATGTAATATTTTTCCAAATAATGTTGATGTTATTATAGAAATATAGCATCTTAGTCAGATTTATATTACTATCATACATAATATAAAAAATTGGCACTATATAGTACCAAAATCCATTTGAATGCTGATGAAGGCTATGATTAAATTTTAATTCTGGATGTGAAATGGAAAAAAAACTTTAACAGATGAAATATAGTTACACTCTTACTTTCTTTCTCTCTCTATAGTATACAACAGACGCAATTTAATCAATATTTATATTAAACAATATTTAAAATTCCTTTATTTATTTGAAACTGTGTATTAACCACTGACAGGACTTTAAGAACTGACACAGTTGAACGCCACTTACCCAGTCAGATCTTTGACCACTAGACAACTAAGTTAAAGATGGTAAAGCTAAGAGTAGGCTGTGCATTTTAATAATAAAGTAAATTATTTATTATTAAAGGGTAGACTCGTCTGACTTATTTGCTCTTAAGAGACAAATAAAAGTCTTGCAAATATTAAAAAAACTTATATGGACAAATCTGATCTCCATTAAGGTTTCTCACTGTTAGCATGATTAGCATTCACACCTTTGAGTTACCATATCAGAGAGCTATCAAAACAAGCCTGCTTGAATAAACCGATCGTAAATTAATCATTTTTACACAAAATCACTCCAAAAATCCCCCACTGTTGTGCTAAATGTTTAAATAAAGGGTGTGAATGTGTATTCATTGATTCAGAATGCTAGCCATTAGCCTTTAAACTGTCATTAACCAAAAGGAGACAATATTTCTATTATTCTTACCTATAAGTTTATCTACATTTATCTACCAAAAGCGGAAGATTCATATCGTCCTGCTGATGGTAAAACCAGACCACTGAGACACAATGACATTTCAAAAGCATCTGAGGCTGTCGTGTTGTCAATGACAACTGGATGAGGAGACTTACCTCACGCACTATCACACCGAAAACCGCGTTATTCTCAAAGTTAAACACCCACATCTGCACTTAAATGTCCACAAATGATTCTGATAGCGAAAGTGAATTTTAGCAGTCCACGCAAAACTGACAGCTAACACAACCTTCACAATTTACATTGGGAGTGTTGCCTGGGAGTTGGGAATATTTCTACCTTTGTTTTGCTGCCCTCATGCGGTGCAAGTGTGAAGTAGGTGAAGGTTGTCAAATTAGATTTGTGCCCAATGAACGACAGTTTTCAAGCAATAAACCAAATTATAAAGTGAGAAATTTTAAAAACACTCTGAATGAATGTCAAATCTAGACCTAGTTTTACAGGTAGGCCTATTTTCCTTGTTTCAAAGTGTGCTTTGTTCTCATTTTAGCCTGTGAAGATGTTTTTGTCAGCTTCTGTATTTTATACAAGCAACTGTCAAGAGAGATGTTGGAAAAACAAAAGATTGTTAAGGACTAAAAGACCTCAGAGCAGCCATTAACCCTCTGGTGTTGCTTGGTCATTTTAGACCAAAAAAAGTTTGGAAATTTTAAAAATCGCTACTTCATCGGAATGCTACGAAACTCGGTGACCTTTATGACAATGGGAAATAGGCAAAAATATATTTAAAAAAAAACGTAGATGTTTTTGTGTGTACAATCTACAAATCAGCCTCAATGCAGAAAAAACTGCACAGCAATGAAGGGGCGACAAAACTTTGTTTGTGCCTGGAAACACTGCTCAGTATCTAAGGAATACACAGCACTGTGTGTGTGTATATATATATATATATATATATATATATATATGGCTATAAAGACACCTACCTCAGTTCAACTGATTTTAAATTTTGCTCTATTTTTTACTTAAATACTGCATTAAATGAAAAATTGTATATTTTTTATATATTACTTTACATTTTATACAGAAAATAGCCCATAATTTAGATAAGAATATTAATTAGTAACATGAAATACATTCAAAATGCAAAATATTAAAGAAAAAACATTATTAAAATTAAATATAGTATATTCATTTCACAAAAATAAAATGATTACACGATTATGGCCTCCGGTCAGTTTTGACTGCAAACAAGACAAGTGTGACTCCCAAATGAGCAATACCAGAGGGTTACACAACGTGTGAACTGAGGACTACTTTTGTTAAATGAGGCTGTTGTTTTCTGCTTTTGATGTCAGTGATTTCATACAAATCCTCAGCAGCTGAAGGTAGTGAACGTGATGCTTTTTTTTGAAAACTTCCAGCTTTAACAAACATAAACCTTCATGATCTTCTGAAGATCATGGCCCTTTGTTGTGCCTTGCTTTTTTGTTGTGCCTGTAATGTTTGAATTGTATTTTAATATTAAAAATTGGAAATGTTTAAATGCACAGGTTTGTGGGTTTATCCTGACAGTTCTCTTGACGAGCATTTAGACATTTTGGAAATGTAGGCTATACATTTTATATACTGCTGACATTCACTGCGACAGTGTTCTATTGATGGTTAATCTTGGCTTATGAGATATAAAAAAACGGGGTGTTTTTTTGTTTGTTTGTTTGGTTGTTTGTTTGATAAGCTATTGTTCTGAGTGACTAAAGCTTTTGGATTGATAGATGCTCAATTTTGCCTTTTTATAGGGTTGAGGAACACAGTTTTATCTATTTGAATTGATATCAGGTGCTAGTGAATTTTAGTCTGTGTCAGAAATCTGTTTATTGGAATATAAGCTGATATGCCATACTATACATTACTATAATCCACCATTGCTTAGCAGTGTGAAAAACACTCTCTGAAACAAAACTCAGAATCCTTAAGCAGAAGATGCAAAAGCAGAGACTTCTTCTCCCTCAAGCTTCTTTTCCACAGGGAGCAGCCATTTGTTCCCCACGGGGAGTGTCCAAGCCTGCCTTGTTTCCACATGGCACACTCGTTCCTGTACTTTCCCCCCAGGGAGCACCCGTGCCCACCTCCTTTCCACATGCAGGCCTCTTTTTCCACAGACAGCACCCGTGCCCTGTAGGAACAAAGGAGCTTCAGTTAGTGCTTCCTATCTCATTTTTTTTGCTTATTTAGCTTTATTCAAAAAACTAAATACTGCCTTTAACTAAGTTAGTCCTATGTTTGCAAGAAACCCTTTTATATTATATTTCAAAATGTTTGAAGTCATATGTCTTACATTTTGTACTGTTTAAAACAACATTTGTCACACTCTTCAATCTGTGCTGCTGCTTTGTGCCTTTAAGCTGATTTCAACATTTAGTGGGAGAGTGAGGCAGTTTCCTGAACCCTAACAAAAAAGTGCAATGTGAGCAGGACAGAGTCCCTATTTCGTCTGATGTCTTTATTCAGTATTCCAAAGCGACTGATCAAAGACCATATTCTATTTTCTGCACAAGACAGAAATTATTAAATTGTATTAAACCATTTAAGAGGATGATTACATAATTTGCATGTATTTATTTTTTCTTGTACATTGCGAGAAGGTTTAAAAATGATTGTATATATAAAGTGGGTCACTGAAAAATAAATACATTTAATTAGTATGGAGTCATGAATGTGGAAGAACAATAATACAATCTCACAATGAATAGTTCACACCTACATGACAGTTTGATTTATAATAGCAATCAAAAATAATAATATAGAAAAGTGAACTTGTGTGTAATTTATACATTTAGTGGATACTTTTATTTAAAGTCTGTGGTTGAATTTGATTAAACACAGAATGCTTGGCTGCTTAATGCTTTTATTAACATTAAATAATAATGAGCAATGCATTTGTTAGTTGTTTTGTTTTAATCTTTGTTATTGTTTATAAAAATACAAATGTTCATTGTTAGTTTATGTTGGCACAGGTCCATTAAATCTAATTTGTTTGCAAATAGTTGCAAATATGGTTTTAATAATGTATTAATAAATGTTGAAATTAAAATGAGCTAAGATTAATAAATTCTTTATATGTATTTTTCATTGTTAGTTAGTTAACTAATGTAGTTAATTTATTTTAACAAATAGAACCTTATTTTAAAGTGTTACCGGTAATCAAATTACAAAGCTGAGTGTGAAAGTTTTTTTTAAACATAAAATTTAATTTACATGAATTTAATTCTGTGTGAAGATATTTATTGACCTTGTCCCAATGTTAAAATAGGCATTAAATTAATAAAATGTATTTCTTCCCTTTTTCCATTTCTTTATTTGAAATGAAAATTTGCCATTTCATCTTTATTCAAACTTAAAATGTTCCACATATCTTCAAATTTGCAAGCATCTTATTTAATACACTATCAATAACTTGTTTAAAAAATGTTTTAAGTTTATACTAACTTTGCAGAACCTTCTTGTATATGAACAGAGAGAGAGCAACAGTAGAGCAAATTATGAGTTCAAGTCAGTGAGTTTAAGCGATTATTTATTTGCTTAGAAAATCAAAATGGTGCAGAGCTGGTTCTACTTAGATGCAGTGTTTAGGAGAAGATACAAAAAAGTGTACAATATTGAAACATCACTTTGTTTTATCATACAGGAAGATCAAAATAAAGACATTCTCAAATGTTTAAGCCAAATATTGTCAGATACAAAAAAGAATATCTTCCACTAAGACAACACTACCTGATAGAGAGGTGGGGGGTGGGGGTTAGGACTCCCATAAGACTGTGTTACAGAGAGTGCAGAGAGTAGCAAATCCAATGATACAAACAACTGACAACCCCACAGCTCGGTCTCAAAAAGACATGGCACATCTTTTATGCTGCAAAATGGTATGTCGAAAGGCACCACACAATACAACTTACACACAGATATTTTGCAACACACTTTTAAACACTGTCACCAAGAAACCTTAAGGCGAATGTCATGTGCAAACTTGAGAAAAATAGATTAAACACACTACTCTCTATGCAACCCCTCTGATTAAAATGTGCTTTTGTTCTTTTTCCGCTTCACTGAAGTTTGATTTGTTTCTATATCTTAGCTGTATCAAATTTAAAACAATGATTGCATTAATCATTACATTGGTTTGTTTTCACAGGTATTTCCCTGGTCCCCTCTTCAGGCGAGCTCAGAGGGAGAAGGATCTCTTTTTATAAGTTCCTGTAGTTTTTCCGGCTTTCTCCCTCCTTAATGAAAGTCCATATGAGTGTGTTGACGATGTCAGGCTGGTCTTGTTGAAGCCAGTGACTGGCTCCAGAGATGATGTTGAGGCGGAAATGGTTTCTGATGTACAGGCGGCAGGCCTCGGCCATGTCCTGCTCCAGAAAGGCGTCTCGCTCTCCCCACAGCAGCAATACAGGAGCCTTCACCTCACTCTGACTCAGTGGGAGGACACTGCAGAATACAAATAATACTAAAATTAGGGCTGTCAGCTGATTCAAAATTTCTCGAATAATTGCACATAGTGTTTGCTGAAAAAATCTTGCCGATGAGAATATTATATTATTGCTGTAGACGAGTAAAACAATGAATAGACATTGCAAAAGATGACCAATATGTGTTTATTTTCATATTAATACTTTTAGTGACCTTTACAATTAGGATTTATTTCTTGTGAACTGAGCCATTCTGAAAACACCGGATCATGAGCTGCTAGCGTGTAAAAGAACACAGTGCCATGCAGCATTGGGGAAAGTTACTTTTAAAAGTAATGCATTACAATATTGCGTTACTCCCTAAAAATGTAACTAATCATGTTACTCGGTTGCTTTTTATGGAAGGTAATCCGTTACGTTAATTTTGAGCTACTTTTTAAATCCAGGCAGGGCTTGCTTGTTTGTTTTTTAAAATAAAAACTTCTTCTTTTACAAATGTAAAAGCCCTTTCACAACAAAAGTGAAATGAATACACCTCAGGCTGAAGGAAATGTAAATGCATGTCTGTACAGTAGAGGGCGCAGCTCAAACAAATTGCATGAAGAGTATGATGCAGGAGAAGAAAGTTCAACACTATTCAGCAATAACAAAAATGAAACACAAATGGGTCATTTTTGCTTAGTATGGTTGAATTAGATCATCGAAGGTCAGTAGGCATTGGCTAATAAAATGGGATTAACTACATAAATTATATTTGTCTTATTTAACATATTTAATTATTGCAGTGTAACGCGCTGAGTTAGGATGAATGTAAAGGATAGCTCGCCTAACTCACGTTGCAGAAAATCAGTCAAAGCGCACATAGGTCGCATTCCACATCTCGAGCTTTATTTCTCTGTCAACAGCGTTACTTATTTTAAGAAAACAACTTAAATGAGCAACAGAAATGAAAATAAAACCATCGGACCCGCACACATGCGGTTCTCGTGGTACATGTCTCTGCAGACTGCTCACAGAATGACGCTCCGCTCTTAAAGGAGCCACATCTTATTTCACTCGTTACAGATTTCCCCCCCGTCAAAAAAGGCTGCCCCCAGCCGTACACAGCAAAAGAAACACTTCCACTTAACAACTCTTCATACATGACTGAGTTGAGAAGCTAAA